>CAUJRU010001568.1:0-136705 GCA_963277665.1 Viscum album
GTTTTCATGTAATGTATGAAAATGGAAGAGAGAGAGAGAAGAAAATTTTAAAAAATCAAAAAGAAATTTCAATTTTAACTTTATAAAAACTATAAGATGTGAAACTAAAATTACTGACCTGAGCCACAAGCTTCTGCCACCTCTTTGACTTGTCCTTAAAAAAATGCGGAGACTTGGCATTGTCAACAGGATTATAAGTATCACAATTCTGCCCGCCTTTTGCATTTTCCACTAACCTCAAAGCCTCACACACTGCCCTTTTCTGTTGCTTATTACTGTTGGAACCCATTGAAGTGTAAATGGGTGAGTCCCACATCGGACTTACCCGTCTTGTTTATTTGTTTCCTAATCTATAAAAGGATGTCCTCACCTCACATTGAGGTAAGGGGAATTCACCCACTACATGGTATCAGAGGGATTTTTATCCCGAACCCTCCCTCCCTTGCGGATTCCCGGCGTTCTCCCGGCCCCGCCTCTCTCACTCCTGCCCTAAGCCTCTCCCGGCAGACCCTCCCTCCCCCGGCAGGCCCTCCCTCTCCCGGCAGGCCCTCCCTCTCCCGGCCGGCCCTCCCTCCCCGACGGGCCCTCCCTCCCCCGGCAGGCCCTCCCTCTCCCGGCAGGCCCTCCCTCCCCCGGCAGGCCCTCCCTCTCCCGGCCGGCCCTCCCTCCCAGCAGGCCCTCCCTCTCCCGGCCGGCCCTCCCTCCCCGACGGCCCTCCCTCGCCCTCGCCCGACGGCCCCCTCTCTCCCCGATGCGGCCCGCGCCGGTTCCTCCCTGCGGACTTCCTCCCCGACGGCGCTCCCTCCCCGCGGCTCCCCGCGGCTTCAGCCGCCATCGCCCCGGCGCCCCGCCCAGGCGCCCCTTCTCCGGCGCTCCCCTCCCGGAGGCCCTCTCATCCCGGCGGCCCTCATCCCGGCGGCCCTCATCCCGGCGTCCCCGGCTCGCCCCGACGGCGCGGCTCCCGACTCCCGCTGCTCCCGGCGCCTCCCGCGGCTCCAGCGCTTCCGGCGCCTCCCGCTGCTCCAGCGCCTCCCGGCGCCTCCCGCTTCTTCCCGCGCCGACTCCTCCTCCGGCGGCCCTCCTCCTGCAACCGCCCTCCGCAGCAGCTCCCTTCCCGGCAGCGGCTCCCGCCCGGTCCGGCGCTCCCCAGCCCGTCTACCAGCAGCTGCCCTGCGGCCTTCCTGCGCCGTCGGCCAAGCTCCCTGCGTTCATGGCGGGCGTGTCCGCCCGCGGCCCTCCGGCATCACCTCCGGACGCCAGCATTCCGGCCCGGCCGCACCCTCCCTTCCATTGGCGGCCTTCCCGCGCACCTATGCACTCAGCCGAGCGGCTCTCCCATCCTCCCTCATCGGCTCTACCGCGCAGCGGTCCTCCTTCATCCAGTACCCGTTACAGGACCACACTCTCGCCGGCGGAGCTTGCTTTGGTAAAAACTTATCGTGCGACTGCGCCACCATCTTCTTCTCTAGCTCCACTTGCTCAGACTGGCGACTCCACCGCCTGTGTTTCGCATCGCCAGACAGCTTGGATGTTTGACTCTGGTGCGTCAGAACATCTCACCGGGGACTCTGGTATGTTCACTACCTATCATCCGTACACCGGTGCCTCTACCATTACTGTTGCTAATGGCTCAACAATCCCTATTACCGGCTTTGGCACATGTTCCTTGACCCCGTCTCTTCCCTTGACGTCGGTCGCTCATGTTCCTCAGAGCCCCTTTAATCTTATCTCTATCAGCAAACTCACCACCGAATTAAATTGTGTTGCTATTTTTAGCTCCTCTGGTGTTGTTTTTCAGGAGCGGAAGACGAATCGGGAAATTGGTCGAGGTTATCTTCGGGATGGGGTTTACCTGTTTGATACCCCATCATCCCTTGCTTGCTCATCCACCTCAGCTCGAGCCCTTGACCTCCATTACCGCCTTGGTCATCCACCGTCTTCCACCCTCCATAAACTTTGCCCCCAATTCGGTTCTCACCTCTCCTTCCATTGTGAATCCTGCAAGTTTGCCAAACATCATCGGACGACGTATGCTCCTCGCCCGGAACCACGGGCCGCGACTCCGTTCGCTCTTGTTCATTCCGATGTATGGGGTCCTTGCCGGGTTCCTAGCCAGTCAGGGTACCGTTATTATATCACCTTTATCGATGATTACTCCCGCATGACCTGGCTTTATCTTCTTCGAGATCGAACGGAGGTTCTCTCAACCTTTCAGACATTTTTTCAGGAAATCCAGACACAGTTTTCTCTCCCTGTGAAATGTCTCCGATCTGACAATGGGCGAGAATACTTATCCACTCATTTTCAGCAGTTTATGAGGGCCCACGGCATCATCCATCAGACCTCCTGTCCTGATACTCCTCAGCAAAATGGGGTGGCCGAGCGGAAACACAGACATATCTTGGAGACCGCTCGTGCCCTCCTCTTCCACCGCCAGGTCCCTCTTCTTTTCTGGGGGGATGCCATCCTCACTGCTACTTACCTTCTCAATCGTCTTCCCTCCTCCATCCTTCAGGGGGAGACTCCTTTTCATACCCTGTTTCCCTCTCTCCCTCCTCACTCCCTTCCACTCCGTATCTTCGGCTGTCTCTGTTATGTCCGGGACACTCGCCCAAATCTCTCCAAACTATCCCCCAAATCCCTTCGCTGTATTTTTCTCGGGTATTCCCGCACTCAGCGCGGGTACCGATGCTTCTCTCCAGACCTCCGCCGGTATATCACCTCTGCCGACGTTTCATTTGTCGAGAGCTCTCCTTTCACTCTCCCCTCTCCTTCTCCTGACACTACCATCGATGACTGCCTTCCGCTCATGGTTCACCCGCCTCTGGTGTCTCCTCCGACCGGTCATCTCTTTGGACAGACCTACTCTCGTCGTCCTTCCACTGTACCTCCCGTCTCGGCCGAGGAAACCATTGTTCCCGCTTCGCCTGATGTTCCTGACACAACTCCCGAGGATGTGCCGATTGCACTCCGGAAAGGTACTCGCTCGTGTCAGAATACTCCTCTCTTTGTATCTTCTTACAGGGGCTTGTCAGCTCTGGAGACCGTGTCGCTTCCTCGAACGGTCGGTGAGGCCAAATCTCACCCCGGGTGGCTAGCCGCAATGAGAGATGAATTGCAGGCTCTGGATGCCAACCATACTTGGGATCTTGTTCCCCTTCCGGCAAACAAACAGGCGGTCGGCTGCAAATGGATCTTCACGATCCGTCTCAATCCCGATGGCTCTCTCTGCCGCCTCAAAGCCCGGCTTGTCGCCAAGGGATTTGCTCAGACGTATGGCGTCGACTACTTTGAGACCTTCTCTCCCGTCGCCAAGATGGCCTCGGTCCGCCTCTTCATCTCTCTGGCTGCTCATCATCACTGGCCCCTTCATCAACTCGACGTTAAGAATGCTTTTCTCCATGGCTTTCTTGACGAGGAGGTCTACCTGCAGCAGCCCCCTGGTTTCTCTGCCTCTGGTGCCGCCTCCCATGTCTGCCGTCTCCGTCGCTCCCTCTACGGCCTCAAACAGTCTCCTCGCGCCTGGTTTGGCCGCTTCAGCACTGTCGTCACCGCCTTTGGCCTCTCTCGGAGTATGAAGGATCACACCGTCTTCTTCCGTACGACGGCACACGGCTGTATCTTGCTTGTCGTTTATGTTGATGACATCATCATCACAGGGAGCGACTCCAGAGGCATCGCCAGCCTCAAGACGCATCTGCACCATCACTTTCACACCAAGGATCTTGGACCCCTCACGTACTTTCTTGGCATCGAGGTCTCCCGAACTGCGGACGCTATCTCTCTCTGCCAGCGCAAGTATGCTCTTGATCTATTGCAGGATGCCGGGTTGAGCACCGCCACCACAGTTGACACTCCCCTTGAGCCTGGGGAACGTTCCCTTCATTCCGACTCGGAACTCTTTTCTCATCCTGAGAGCTATCGGCGCTTGGTCGGTAAACTCAACTACCTCACCATGACGCGTCCCGACATTGCATGTGTCGTTGGCAAAGTCAGCCAGTTCATGGAGCATCCCACCTGCTCTCAGTGGGATGCTGTCCTCCGCATTGCCAAGTACATCAAGAAAGATCCTGCCCGCGGCCTTCGGTACTCACATCATGATCACATGGATGTTGAGGCTTTTTGTGATGCGGACTATGCCAGTTGCCTCGCTACCCGCAAGTCTACTTCGGGATTCGCCGTATTCTTCGCCGGTAATCTCATCTCTTGGCGCAGCAAGAAGCAGACTGTGGTCTCCCGTTCTAGTGCCGAGGCAGAGTATCGCGCCATGGCCACTGTCACTACTGAGATCCTCTGGCTTCGTCATCTTCTCCAGGAGCTCGGTTTCCCGGCATCGACTCCTGCTCATATCTGGTGTGACAATCAGGCCGCTACGAAGATTGCCTCGAATCCCGTCTTTCATGAACGGACGAAGCATATCGAGGTGGATTGTCACTTTCTCCGCCACCATCTGGAGCAGCACCATATCGGTTTCGGCCATATCCCGACGGCCGATCAGCTTGCCGATCTCTTCACCAAAGGTCTTCCCGGAGCTCGTCTTGAGTCTCTCACTTCCAGGCTGGGTATTCAGAGCCTCCCGGGCCCAGCTTGAGGGGGAGTTTGAGATTGTCCTGTTATTCTTTTTGTGTGGGACTCTATCCAATCTGGGCATGTCCAGCTTGAGGGGGAGTGTTGGAACCCATTGAAGTGTAAATGGGTGAGTCCCACATCGGACTTACCCGTCTTGTTTATTTGTTTCCTAATCTATAAAAGGATGTCCTCACCTCACATTGAGGTAAGGGGAATTCACCCACTACAATTACCATATATCAAGAAATCTGATGTGCGATCTAACCTAGAAGTTGCAGCTTAGCTCATAATATGTATGAATATATGTATGTATGCATGTACTTAAAACATAAAATATATGTATGAACATAAGCATGTATGTATACATTCATTGATTGAAGTATAAATGTAAGTATGGATGCATGCATTTGAATGCATGCATAGATGTATGTGAAAAAATAAACAGAAGAAATTAAGAAAAATTTAAGACCACCAGATATCGTGCAAAAATAAGTCAGTTCATACAAATATATAAGGCATATAATATTCCAGTAGTATGAGAGGTACAGGGACATTAATAATTCTAAAACTACATGTTCCCCAGTTTCCTTTTATGTTAACAAATATACTAGGATAAACATTTAAGAGAAGAGCATTACCGATAGGATGGTGCAGGGGCATTAAGAATTATAAAACAAAATGCTCTCCTGGTTTCCTTACGTCGGAGCGTATATTAGAAAAATCAAAACATACCTAAATTTTAAAACACAACGGAAAAAATAAAGGAGCAGACCGTTGATTATTTAATAATGCATAATAGTTAAATTCTGCACACATTTTGAAACTCTTAAGCTGGACTTGTTAGAATCGCTACAAATCTGGCTTTTGCACCAAAATAAACTTTATATCAGAAGAAAAGACTGCATTTTTCTCTTCCACCAGACCAACCTATGATTCAATTGACAAGGCATAACAGCAATACAAATTTTGAGCAAAGACGTTTTGAAGAAAATTCTCATCATGGTGAAAGTGGAACTTGTAGTAAGATGAAATCATTCAGGATGAAAATCCAAATAACTGCATCATCTTTACCACACACCAATATTGCCAAAGACGTAAAGTTGAGCTTCACAAAATACAAGGAGATACCCAGGAGATATCAACAAATCTGGTATTTCTGGTAAGCCTCAGCTTAGAGACCAAACATGTTATTTCATCAGTGACATGATCATGGAACAACTGGAAAATGGAAATGCATACAAAAAAAAGATATAGACAGTCTTAAGATAACCTTACTTCTCTGCATGTGAACGGCAAAGTTGCAAAGAAAATGAATGGAATGTGCTGATTGTCAGTTCTTTTGCTAGTGACTTCCCAGCCACTTTTCCAATGCGATCTCTCATCTCAGAAGCAGCTGCTGTAGTAAAAGTCATTGCCAGGATGTTTGATGGACCAATGCCCTGTTCAAGTTTCAAACCTTAGAACTGGTGAAGGCAACAATACCTCACTAAATGAGTAGATATGAAGGTTGAACTAAAATCAACAATTGGATGAAATGAAGCAATACCTCATTGAGCAACATCAGAACACGCCCAACCATTGTTGATGTCTAGAACAAAAACAAAATACAATTTAAAATATTTCGGTGAAGTGAGAGATTAAGAAAGAGAATTTTCTCAATTAAATCAGGGTAATGCAAAATAGCAACCTTCCCACTCCCAGGGCCAGCAGCAATCATTAGAGGAGCTGAGATGTCACTGCAAGCTGCCTCGCGTTGTCTGTCATTCAGAGATCGCAAATACTTGGAATACTCCACTCGCATTCCTTCACTTTGCATGACTTGGGATGTCCTTGATTCTTCATCTCCGGGTACCAAAAGATGCTGAGAGTCCAGCACTTCGGAGCATTTCTCAACTGTAGTGGTCTTAACAATGTTTTTACACTCGCCATTTAAGTTATTATTAGGGTAATCATACAATCCATCCTTATCACTCTTAGTTGCCGACCTTTGTTCACATAAAACATCAATCTCATCCAAAATGAACTCATCAAAATCATCATCAAGGACGGGTGATGTCAAAGATTCCTTTGCACTTTCTGGTTGTCTGGTTGGAGTATCATATGATGTTAACCCTTTTCCCAAGGGGATGTCAAGTGCCCTTGTGCTTGAGCTGCTGTGGCTTGATTCAGTCTGGTTAGCTAACACAGCATCACAATAAGTATTTAAGCAGCCCGTATATGTAGGCTTTGAACCGCTGCTGTAATTTGGTGAGGGAATGTTGGTAGACAGCTCCATGAGAGGGACCCTTTTAAAGCTAATCATCAGAACCAGATTTCAGACGTATTAGTATTCCATATATCATCCAAGAAATTAAATAAACATGAAAGGACGTCAACTTTTTACTGATTTAACTACAATAAAAACAACACGGTTTCAATGCTAAGTTAATCATTCGTTTTCGGAAGAAAATAAGATGGGGCTCTTGCTAAAGATAGACCAAAGGAGTGATGGGCTTCTGCTTGTTACCACAGCTAGCCTAGGTTCAGGTAACTTTGTTACAGTCGTCAAGGACCCGGAACAATGATTAGAGCACATAATGCAGCCACCCAGCGTTCCCGCTTCTTAAGAGAGCCCGGTAGCACGCGGAATATGGTAAAAAAATCTAAATTAAGGAAATCGAAGCTACAGAGCCACTTACGACCGAGGACTTGGAGCGGCCGTACAAAGTCTGTCGCGGCCCCTTTTACGGGCAAGAAGGGCCTTCGCAGCCCTGAACTTTTGGGAAATCCGAGCTTTTTGCTCCGCAGATAATCCCCCATTAGGATCCCCATTTTCCTTCTCCGTCACACGTTCTTCCATGGAAGAGGGGAGGAACAAAAAGACGGCCGTTTCAAAAATTCGATTCGCCTTGCCTTTGTGGGGGTAGCTTGAGCCGTCCGCGGAAACTTAAAATTTGAATGAACGATGTTTCTTTTTCAGGATGTGCATATAAATGTCGGGTGTGAAAAAAACAATGGTGTAATAGAACATGATGAAATACAATGATATGTGCAAGATGAATATAACAAACTAAATTTTGATTTATAATTTTTAAAAATTTAAATATAATTTTTTATGTGCTTTGTTTTTTATATTTTTTAAACATTATAATCACCTGTTTTCATTCTATATAATAGTTGGTCTTCTTTTTGAGGTTTGTGGGAAAATATATATAATAAGGTGAACTCGTTAATGATTATCACATACTCTTTCAAAAAATTATTTAAAACGATTGTTTTTCAATGTAATTCACCTAATATCATTTTAATCCATTTAAAAAAACTCACTAGTATGCGTTGAATTTTGTCTGTTAATCAAATTATTTTGTTTGTTAAAAGTGTTTATCTAAGTCATCCAAAATGAAATACATGAAAAAGCAAGAAAGCAAGAAAGCAAGATATTCCCTCCCCGACATAAATGAAGTTAGGGTGTGTTCTATACCAATGTTTAATGAGAGGAGCGTGGATTGTTTATCATTTTTCACAAAAAATGAAACAATGTGTGTCGTTTCCATCATCGCTAAACAACATGTTGGGTCAAGTTTAATCATTCGTTTATTTTGATAACATACAAATCGTGATTATTATAAGTTCAATATAGTTGATCTATATGAAGAAATTACTTACAAATGCTTAAGAAACTAAATGTCACTTGGTAGAAAACTCGCGGAGTTTTTTATGGTAACTCTGAGTTACCATGTCCGAAGCGATAAGTGATTGCGATAGTTTAATGAACCAACCATGGTTGTCAACCAAGACCTTCACAATGTTTTTCACTGCAAGTATAAGTGATTGTGTATGTCGCGAGGTTTGCCGCAATATGTCTCACGACGACTTCAACCAACCATGGTTGGTGGAAGAAGTGACTGTGAGGACTAGATTCAAATGATTGTGGTTGTTCCATACCCAGTTGGATTCTTGAAGATAGAAGTAATTGTGAATGAAGGATATAGATAAGTGACCACAAAGATGAGAAGTGACCATGAAGACCAATCAACATGTTAAATATTAAATACACTCAATGGTTACTGACATCCACATTTATGGAATTTTAACGATGTGATGTGGAGAGATTATTGTGGGTGGATACATGTTCTACCAGGCCAAGAAAAACCATAATTAAGAATCAGTGAATTTTGTCCCAAAGGACAAAGCATTCATACTAGAAGAACTCTCATATGTAAAGTTATTGATATTAACTCGACCCGTCAAGACTCCACCCGGGTCAGCAGTAAGCCGAGTGTGACTCCCCAAACCCGCCTTTAATAGGTCAGGGGCTAGTAACCAGCGTTGAGCTAGCATATCACACATGAGCCTAATGCATCTGCATAAAAAAACATATCTCCGCATGAAATATAATAATGCGAGCTAGACAATAAAACCAACTGCGATATAATTCATGCGATAAACATTAAGATCCACATAGGAAAATGAGTGCATAATCCTCAAAGTAAAAGGGGGCAAAATGCATGCCCAACAAATCCAGCATAAAACCAACCCAAAGTAACTGAAGTGAAGGGATTTCCACAATGAATCAGCACCAAATACGAACGGTGTCCGCTACTGTCACTTATGGGCACCGCTAAGCTCCCGCTCCACTGGCGACGTGTCCACCAAGGTCATCACCGAACTATTCACCGTCTGCATAAGACATGACACATGTGAGTGATGCTCATGTGAGGGTGAATATATATATACATAGCAAAATGCCTCGAGAACCCTAGAGGAATAAACAAAATGTTGGTCAATTTAGAACCATAAAAGGTAAGGGTGATGGGTTTCGTATGATCACTAAACGACCATTGGCAACAGAAAGCAACCCAACAAACTGGTAGATCTATCTTCAAGAAATCAATGCGTGAATAATATGAAAAACAAAGTACCTAGTATTCAGCCATCACAACAACTTTCATTTTCTCTTCACAAAGAGAATGTTTGATAAAGATCACCGAAACAAAAAAAAACAAATGTTTTCTACCTCTGAGGGAGTACATCGACCAAGGGATCCATGAACATTTCACGAGGATATCCAAAGGGATGCTAACACCTTCTCAAATGAGATAAATGAAGTTTCAGGAAAAAGAGAGTTTAACAGTATTTTTCCAGTGTCTCACACACATCACACACCCGAACATAAGAGAACTCCTTCCCATTTATAGTCGAAACCCGAGGCTCGCACTTCATAATGTATCATACGTGTTTCTGTCTGTTGGGTATTTATTCATTGAACTCACTTCAATGAATTAATTCCAGGCTTTAAATGAACCAACCTTTGGTTCTAAACTAATAAAATAGTTATGGGTAGAGTGGCAGTGCACATGTTGCATCACATGCAACAATCCAAATATGCATCACATGCATATTTAATACAATACACATTTATATTTATATTATATTTATTATACATAAATCTCATGCATGTACATTTTAGCACACATCCAACAATCTTCCACTTGCACTAAAATCTCATAAGAATTGTATTCAAAACATTACAATTCTTTGTGAATCCATCAAAAATCCTCTAGATACAGTTTTTTATCAACCTCTCTTTATTTTGAATAAACAAATTGTGTAAACCTTTATCCTTATCCAAGGTCCCAACTATGTGACCCTATGAGACTTATAAGCACTGACAACAACCATGAAATCCATATTTCATAGATGTAAGCAAAGAGCGTCCTCTGACAAAACATCAGTGTCACTCAAGCTGTTAAGGGGTCTGGTGTGGTCTCTATCAAAATACTCATATATCTATATGAACATATCCACCACAAGATGTATCATATACATGTGGTAATGCGAAATGGACGTGTTGGGGCGGGGTGATCCAAGCCCACATTAAAAATAGATGAATTTTTTAAGACTACCCTACCCCACAACAGATGTGGGCAAGCCTGCGGGAAACCCACATTAGTTATTGTTTTTAATTTTTTTAAAATTTTTAGTACACCTGCAAAAACCTTCATGTATATGCGGAGAACTTATGGTTTCCATTGAGAATATAAGCTTAAAAATATAAAAAATAATATAAAAATGATCGTTGCACTGGAAGGATGAGGGGGTGACGAGTTAAGGGGCGAGGGGGCGATGGGGTGGCACATGAAGTTGGCGGGGGTGACGGACAGTGGACGTCGAACAACGAGGGTGACAGAGGTAGGGAGAAGGAGCAGGTAGGGGTGACGAGATGATGGACGTCAGACGACGGGGGCAACAGATGGTGGATGTCGGATGATGGGGGAGACAGAGGCAGGGACGATAGAGTGGGTGGGGGTGACGAGATGAGAAGTGTTTAATGATAGGGGCAACATAGTAGGTGGACGTCAGATCAGATGATGAGGGCGATGAAGCAGGCGAGGGAAAAAGAGCAGGTGGACGTCAAGTGAAAGATGAAGCAGGCGGGGGCGACAGATGTTGGATGGCGGGGGTGATGAAGCAATCAGGGGCAACAGAGGAGGCGAACCTTAGATGATAGACGAAGCAGGTGGGGGCGACAAGATGATGGACGAAGCAATCATCAGAAGGAGGGGGAGATCAAACGACGGGCGTTGTTGACTGACATCAAAGTGGCTAGTTGGAGGATGTCGGTGAGGGCTTGGAGGGTGGATGGAGGCAGAGAACACTAGCCAAGCCTTGGAGGGTGGATAGAGGTGGATAACTTCAGTGAGGGGACTAGAACACTGGGTCTGGAGGGAGGGAGGCAGGAGACGACGAAGCATGGTAGCAATGACGAAGCGATTGTGGTGGTGGTGTCATCAGATCTACAGGGAGAGTGGCAGGTGACGACAGTAACTAAAAAACATTTTGGGCAAATAAAAGTTTTAAGAGGGAGGAGTGGCAAAGATGAGGAATATGTTGGAAATATGATATGAAGGAAGGAGTTATGAGGCCGAGTTGCCACACATGCATGGTGCATTGGAGGTGCTGCCACATTGGGAAGGGAAAGGAAGGCAACATGGGTAATGTTTTTTTTAACAAAATAAAAGTAAAAAACCCATGGGACAACCCTTATACGAACGGGTTTACCCGCATGGACAACTGATCCGTGTGGGCAGTCCTCTTAAACCCGCTTTTGTTACGATCATTTTTTAATAAGACTATTCTGCCCCACTCCGCCCCAAACTCATTTTGCTTGTGGGTCCGCAACCCATTTTTCACTGCTATATACATTGTATGTATACCTATATAATCCCTTTTTCTATGAAAACGAGTGATCAATGAACATGGAGCATATCAATCTAGTATTAGTCTCTTATCATTTCTTGATTCTCTGAAAAAGACTAACCAAGTCGATGAATACATCACGACATTCATTTATCTAATAAGTACATCACATGTCATTCATTTATCTGATAAGCACATCACATACCACTTATCCAAATATCTGAACACATCATATGTGAAATAACTAAACATGGTCACACATTTCCTCGATATAATTCAATAAAGGGCAAGATGTCTTTAGCTTTTCATACAAGTGGAGAAATCCAGTCTTGGTTGTGCTCTATCCAATGACATGACCAACAACATACCCAACCACCCTCGTATTATCTAAGTTGATATATAGACTTGCGTAAGTAGGGTATTAAAGTATGAAGGTTCTCACACTAGGTATCTTGCAAACCTAAGGTAAGAAGGATTGACAATAAACATACACTCTTAAGTATATCGATGATTGTATGACATTCCATGAGATATACTTTAGTAGATCAATCCAAGTAATAAGTCTCTAGTAATTACCTCATGAATCCATTCTTCATAACTCAAATACAACTCTTTATAATTTTTATAAGAATATATTCATGCTAACCTTAACATATCACTATAACCCATAATACTTATTAATGACCATCAATTAGGGACAACCCAATGGCATACTTTAAGGGGATATTATCATTCAACCATTCATATAAAATTAATTGTATCACGCATGGAAGAATGAAAATTGGAGATTGAATTTATTATAATAACATGATACATTTACACCCATTACAACCAATATCTCATGTCTTTAACACCCAAAGATTCTACATGACCTCCATGTTGTTGTTGTGGTAATGGTTTTGTCAATAGATCTGTTATATTCTCCTAAATTTCCACCCAACTGATCTCTATATCGCCCCTCTCAATGATTTACCATATGATATGGTATTTTTGAAGGATGTGTTTGGTAATTTATTGATACTAGGGTTCCTTAGGCTGAGCAACATCCCCATTGTTGTCACAATATAGCTCAATTGCTCCCTCGATACCAGAACCACTCCAAGTTTAGAAATGAACTTCTTGATCCAAATAACTTCCTTCACTGCATCTGATGTAGTGATGTATTATGCCTCTATTGCCAAGTTTTCTATGGTGGCTTGTTTGGAAATTTTCCAACTAATTACTCCACTATTTAGGCAAAACACTAATCCTAATTGAGATTTCATATCATCTTTGTCGAATAAAAAAAGCAACATATGTGTAACCCTTTATACAGAGCCCATCCTCTAATCCAAAGACCAAGAACATGTCCTTAGTCCTTCTTAAGTACTTAAGGATGTTCTTCAAAACAATCCAATAACTCTCACTAGGTTTAGATTGGTATCTATTTTTTATGCTCAAAGCATAAGAGACATCGGGTCAAGTACATAACATAAGATACATGATAGATCCCTTAATGGAAGTATAAAGAATTCCATCTATCCTTTCTAACTCTTTAGAAAGATCCTAAATCTTCCTAATATCAATGCCATGCAACACTGGTAATGACCCCTTCTTGGAGTTCTCCATGCTAAACCTCTCTAGCACTTTACCAATATACATGTTTTAACTCAGTCCAAGCAACCTCTTAGATCTATCTCTATATATCCTCATATCGAGTATGTAATCTGCTTCATCCATGTCTTTCATTAAGAAATATTTACCCAGCCAAATCTTCACAAAGATAAGTTTTGGGATGTCATTTCTGATAATCAATATGTCACACTAGTGCAAAAGCAGGATTTAACATCGTTTTTTTACTTTTAATGTCGATTTTTAACCGACGTTTATAAAGGCAACATAAAAAATATTATTTTCAGTGTCAATTTTACAAAAACCGATGCCAAAAATCATTTTTATTAAGGGTTTTGACATCGATTTTCTCAAAACTGACGCTGAAAACCCTCTCAGAGTATGTTTCGGCATCGATTTCTTTAAAAATCAACACCAAAAATTGAATATTTTTTTAAAATTTGTCAGCGTCGGTTATTTTTTTTAGAAAATTCAAAGTATTGAACTTCCAAAATAATCAAAACCCTTGTAATAAAAACACAATATACAACAATCAAACAATATTTACCATTGACTAAAAATCCATAACTTGCATACTTTTATCCAGTCAATCAAAAAATTATCTACACATTTGTATTATAAAGTAAAATTAAAATACACGTACCTGAAATTTACAACATGCTCATTATTGGTTATTGTTCAAGCATTCATTTGATTATCAGTATGTTCAAACACCTATTATATCAAAAGAGTTAGTTTTTTGAACCCATATGTAATATTATTCATAAATATTAGAACATACATACCTCAAATCCTAATCAGACTTAATAAATAGTTCACAAAAATAGATTGAATATGGGTAAGATCAGATTGATAATAAGACTGAGAATCATTGAATGCCTATAATAACATTAAATGATATGATATTAAATAATAGAATAATATGGTAGGAAATATAAAAAAATTAATACAACTAACCTTATCAAATTCAACAGTTTCCCTAGTTGTGATTATCTCATACATGAATTTTAGAATATAATAACCACATTCAACATGTCCTTTTTGATGATGAAACTACAGTTATAAAACATTAAACCGATAATAAAAATCAATAGATAACAAAAAATCAGAATAAAATCTAATATAAAAACTAATTACCTTTACTTCCACATATTTGATTATATTTGGTTTCTTTATCGACATATATTCCTTGTTAAATTTTTTCCATGAATTGCATTAAAATATATATGAACTAACAATAGATGTCTAAACAATAAGAATTAAACATAATGAGCTTATAAAAAACAAAAAAAACTTACCTGTCTAATAAGGTGGATTTTTTTATGAACATTCCCTGATAAAGAGAAAAACCAATATAAGGTGTATTCACTTGGGAACAATACGCCTAACATCCAATACCCCCTATAATAAAAAAAAAGTTCACAATTAATGACATTATAATGACCATTAGTTCATAATTATATTTCTATTCTTACTTATCAAGAAATGGAAAAAAATCAACACTCAATCTTCATATGTGATAATCTCTCACATATATATAAAACTCTATCAGGATTCTTCACATGTTTCACTTCCATGGAAATGAATTCTGGATCTATAAAACTTTAAATACTTGTACTTTCATTTTATAGAAAAATCATGCGTAGATACCTAATTTAAAAAGAAAATATAGTTAGTCAATTTAAAACCATCTTTTATTAAAGAAATACAAATTCAAATGTGAATTTACTTTCATGAAAAACAACTGCACCACATTCAGGCCGAACTCTTCAAAATCAACTAGATGCATGATATCTTCTTTGAGTAATCTCAATGGATATTATCTTATGCATATATCAGCCATCATTCAAAACTCATAGATATAATTCAATGAAGAAGAAGCCTGAGATACTCTTTGTATCCCACAAGAAATATCAGAAGTATCTACAGTCGATTGTTCCTAAACATTTCATTTCATTTGTACAGTTTCTTTTGCTTTTAGATAATCCTATGTAAGTTAAATGTTAGAAAACATTATAAGTAATTTTGAATCATTTTTAATTAATATTAAAAAAAATGCATATCTCATGTAAAATATAATAAAGAAGACTAGTTGGCCAAAGTAAAAAATGACCCAGAAAATCCCCAACTTTGGTGATCTCCTTAGTAGGAAATGGAAGTAGAGCATTAGGATTTATAATATAAAGTACTGATACTCTAACCTGACTCATATGCATAGGCTGGTGATGTACAGAATCCCCAAAAAATGCATGATTCCAAACACAACAATATGTATATGAGGATCTTTAGTAAACAACTCACAGTATACGGTTTGGTTCGAACGAGGAGGTGGGGGATCAAAGTAGGAAGATGGGGTAGGGTAGTCCGGGTGAGCAGACTGGAAAGGATGAAAAATAAAAAAAATTATATTAGTGTTTATAATTTATAAAATAAAAAAATTGATGACAAATAAATAATATACAGATTGGTCCGAGTGAGGAGGTGGAGGATCGAAGTAGGCAGACGGGGTAGGGTAGTCCGACTGAGCAGGATGGGAAGGCTGAAAAATGAAAAAGTTATATTAGTGTTTATAATTAATAAAATAAAAAATTTGATGAAAAATAAATAATATACTTGGGAAGGCTATGCATACGGGGCATGGTAGGCATATGGGGCAGTGTAGTCCGAGTGAGCAGGCTGGGAAGACTGAAAAATGAAAAAGTTATATTAGTGTTTATAATTTATAAAATAGAAAAATTGATGACAAATAAATAATATACCTGGGAAGGATACATAGATTGTGATTGTCTTTCCAAGTGTTCTAAAAAATACTTATACACTGCTGCTTGAATTTGATCACCCATAAACTATTTCATATCTTTTAGCTCGACTTTTAAGGATTCCATTTCTAGGTCTCTTGATTGCTTACTCTGACAAAAAACCTTTTGAATACTAACACCTTCCTGATATCCTCTAACACGATCAGGGTGTTCTTCTTCTCCCAAAGTAGTGGCTAGGATGTCTATACTACCCTCGAGGATAAAAGAGCCTCATGTCTCTTGCTCCTGAAGTTCATTCTAAAATGAAAAATGAAAAAGTTATATTAGTGTTTAAAATTTATAAAATAGAAAAATTGATGAAAAATAAATAATATTTACTTAAAATTTTACCAGCTACTTGCTTAGATTCCTCTGTAAGATAATGTTCATTTTTCCTTCTTCTTACTCATTTCCATTTTTGTTGGGAAAAAATCCCTCAAGGCATCATTGAAGCATTTTTGAGGTGATTGTGTTTGTTGACAAAGTGGACATCTAAGTGGTGATTGTTGACAAAGCAAAACAATGACATACAAATTTGTTGACAAAGAGGATTTCATAATGGAATGTCTAGTTCAAGAGCTATGGTCAACGATCCATGTTTGATTCAAGAACTTCGACAAAAGAGATAGATGATCTGGAGGCGGTACAAAAGAACAGATACAAGGTGGCGCCGTTTTCCAGTGTTTGCCAAATTTTTGGGCCTGGAAATCATCAAATAAAGAAAAGTGGTTTTGGAAAAGGGACTTGTGTGCCGTGTACATGAAGGATTGGAAACTTGCGTGCCATATGTTTTTCAAGATCAGATCATCAAAATATGGAAAAGGGATAAGGTTCGCGCAAGTTTTGGTGAGGTCGCACAGGTGACTTGCGCGCCGAGAAAGAGACTTGTGCGTCGATGCCTTGGAAGCTTAAGAACTTGTGCACCTATGGTTTTTCAAGATTAGAAGATCAAAATATTGCAAAGGAAAGAGGTTCGTGCAAGTTTGGAAGTAGGTCGTGCAAGTGACTTGCAGGGGAAGAGACCTGCACGTCGAGACTTGCGCACCGAGGGTTGACTTGCACGCCATCGCGCAGGGTGGTCAATTTGCCTATAAATACTGGACCACTCCTCCTCATTATTTACTGGAGTTCAACACTTCGAGAAATCAGAGCTCCCGTCGTGCAGGTGTGGTGGTCGCGCAAGTGGTGTGAGGGTCGCGCAAGTGAAGTTGCGCGCCGGTGGTTGAAGTTGTGCACCAGTGTGAGAAGTTGCGCGCCGGTTGGCAGTTGCGCGCCAATATTTGTTTAGGCGTAAAAGAAAGAGATTCGCGCAAGTTTGGAGTTGGGAAAGCTTGTGTCGCGCAAGTGTCTAAGGAGGACTTGCGCGCCGATACTTGCCCGCCGAGATTGACTTGCGCACCAAGTAGGGTTTATTTCCAGCAGTGATTTTCGGGCTGCGTGGAAGCTGGAAGTTTGCCCGATACCTTCAGTGCAAAGAGATATTCATCTTTGGGTGAAAGTTGTACTTCAACAGAGCATCTACATAAAGAGGAATATGCATTCTTTCATGAAAATGAAGAGACCTACAGGTCTATAAACTGTGAGTGGATCCTTTCCAGAGCAGTGAGCAAAGGAAGAGGAAGAAGGCGATCCTCTTCACCGGCAGTGAGCCAGAGAGAGAGAAACAGGGAGTGACCCTTGGGAAAGCAGTGAACTGACCCTAAACTTTGTAAAGGCAGTGAGTCTGGGCATAGAAGTGATCTAGCCCGAACATTGTATCCATATATAGTGAAGAATAGTGGAATTTGGTATGACCGACAACTTGTCGGTGTATGCTCCTTGGACGTAGCCTAGTGAGGGTGAACCAAGTAAAAATCTATGTGTCTGCATGTTTGCTTCCCTGCATTGCATTCAAAGTATCATCATTAGATAAAGAAGTAAAGAAGTTATCATAGTTTACACACAAGAGCAAACAAAGTGACCCTTGTAATAAAGGGGTCAAGATCCAGTGGGGTAGGAAGAACTTTGAAAAAGAATATCCATACCCTGATTCACCCCCCTCTCAGGGTATATAGGCCCCTATTGGTCCTAACAATTTTTCATGGCAAGTGGGAGGAGATGGAGGACCAAACTGGACCTTTTTTGAACCACTACTAGATTGATCTCTTAATGCTTCAAATTCTTCTTTAATCATTTTCTGCTCCAAATATAGATACCCTCCATGTGATAAAGTATGAGGGTATACATTTATCAATTGGATCTCTTAATGAGATCTCTTGGAGGCCTGTTATATAAAAATAAACTACTAAGTAATTAGAAAAATATATAATAAATTTTACAATATAAAATAATTATCATACCTGAAGTTTTTCTTCATGATGACTATCAACAAATCACTTCCATGTATCTTCATCTATAAAATGATACTTGAGGCACGAGTTTTCAAACCTTCTCTTTCCAAAAATATATTTTTTTGTCAATTTTGTTTTAAAATCTCTCCATCGAACCGCTGCTAAAGAGAGATGTATTTTCTTAATTTCTTTGGTTTCCTCAAAATTGAATAATATGTAATTGAATAAATTAAATATGTCATTTAAAATATTTAATATTAAAAAATGAGATAAAAAAATCAATTAAGATATTTTACCATCACGGCCTCCCAAAGCTATTGTTTCACCATCTTGTCCACTAACTTCCAATCAGGATATAAAATACGAATCCTGCAACGACTCTACATCGATATATCACTGATAAACTAAACTACATTTGGTCCAGTTGCATTATTATTATAATCAAAATAGATGTGTAATTTGTCCTCATCATGAGCAAGTGATAGTTTTGGAAAATGTGTAATACCACATTTACCAACTTGAGAACTTGATTTTTTAGTAGTAACAAGAGAAGTCTCCTCCACCGAGGACGCATCAATAGTCCTACATTTTTTTTGTAAATTAACAGTTTTCTTTCATTAAATAGGTATATTACTGAATATTTAATAATATGAAAAAATAGATATACCTCGGTAACTGCTCTTCTCTATCTGTATCTGACATTTATACTAGAAAGTGTAATGAAATTTTGTACACCTGCATATCATTAGAAAACTGAATATTTAGAAACAAGAAAGAAAAAAACAAGTAAAAAAGAGGCATGCATTTGTAAGTTTCAAAATAGAAACAAAATATAAATATTTACCATAAAAATTAGGAGACTAATTTAGTGTTTTCCCACATGCCTTCATCATGATCATTATGTACTGCATGCACTATGTCTGTCTTATACTCATTGTAATCATCCAGAAATTGTGTAATAGATGAATAAGGCTCATGTAAATCAATAACATCATCAGCATCATCCTCATCACCAAAATGACATCTTTTTCCTTGAAAAATAACAGACCACTGATCATTTGATGAATCAATGACATAAAATACTTGTTTTGCATGCACTACGGGAAAAATGGGTATTTGCGACGGGTTATTTGCGACGGGAATAAATTCCGTCGCAAATACCCCTGTTAAAAACTTATTTGCGACGGGGGTATTTGCCCGTCGCAAATAAGTAGCCTTTTGCGACGGGATAGCCTTCCCCGTCGCAAAAGGACTGGCGCCCTTTGCGCGCCAAATCGCGGGAAACATATTTACGACAAGGGAATATTCTCGTCGCAAATAACCGGCGGCGGTAAAAGGTATTTGCGACGGGAATATTCCCCCGTCGCAAATAGTATGTCGGCAGGTGGTTATTTGCGACGGGTCCCGTCGCAAATAACTATTTAACCGTTGACCGTAATAAATGTTGGCTAAGGTATTTGCGACGGGTATCCCGTCGCAAATGGGCCCGTCGCAACTAATCTAACCTATAAATACCCTCATCCGTTTTTTTCAAATCATTCTCAAATTCCATCTTCTTCTTCTCTCAAAATTTTATTTCTACAGTTCAGTTTTTCTCAAGTTTAATTTTTTTCTCCGGAGTTGGTATTGAAGTTTTGAAGAACGATCAGAGATCAACCTCAGATCAATTTTCAAGGTATTTATATTTATTTTAATTTCATATTTATTTTTAATGTTTTATTAGTTTTAATTATTCTTAATTAGTTGTAATTTAATTATGTTTACATTGTTTTATAACTTAATAATTAGTAATAAATACTAATAATTAGGAATAATAACATTATTTAATTATTAATATATTTTATTATTAATATTAAAATAATATAATTTTTTATATATATACAGTTCTCTTTTCATCTGTGTGTTTGCTGTCTTCACATGTATTATTTGTATATGGAGATAGAAAACACACAGATGAAAAGAGAATTGTATATAAATTAGAAAATTATATTATTTTAATATTAATAATAAAATATACTAATAATGTTATTATTCCTAATTATTGGTAATTATTCCTAATTATTGGTAATTATTCATTTAATTAGTCATAATTAAGAACAATTACCAATAATTACCAATAATTAGTAATACTTAGTAATAATTACCAATAATTAGTAATAATTACCAATAATTAGTAATAATTAGTAATAATTAGTAATAATTAGTAATAATTACCAATAATTAGTAATAATTACCAATAATTAGTAATAATTAGTAATAATTAGTAATAATTCGTAATAATTACCAATAATTAGTAATAATTACAAATAATTAGTAATAATTACCAATAATTAGTAATACTTACCAATAATTAGTAATACTTACCAATAATTAGTAATAATTAGTAATAATTAACAATAATTAGTAATAATTAGGAATAATTAGGAATAATTACGAATAATTAGGAATAATTAGCAATAATTAGCAATAATTAGTAATAATTAGTAATAATTACCGGTAAATAGTAATAATTACCGGTAAATAGTAATAATTACCGCTAAATAGTAATAATTACCGCTAAATAGTAATAATTAGTAATAATTAGTAATAATTAGTAATAATTAGTAATAATTAGTAATAACTACCAATAATTAGTAATAACTACCAATAATTAGTAATAACTACCAATAATTAGGAATAATTACCAATAATTAGGAATAATTAGTAATAATTAGGAATAATTAGTAATAATTAGTAATAATTAGGAATAATTAGTAATAATTAGTAATAATTAGGAATAATTAGTAATAATTAGTAATAATTACCAATAATTAGTAATAATTACCAATAATTAGTAATAATTATCAATAATTAGTAATAATTACCAATAATTAGTAATAATTAGTAATAATTATCGGTAAATAGAAATAATTAGTAATAATTAGAAATAATTACCGGTAATTAGTAATAATTAGTAATAATTACCAATAATTAGTAATAATTACCAATAAATAGTAATAATTAGTAATAATTAGAAATAATTACTAATAATTAGAAATAATTACCAATAATTAGAAATAATTACCAATAATTAGTAATAATTAGTAATAATTACCAATAATTAGTAATAATTACCAATAAATAGTAATAATTAGTAATAATTAGAAATAATTACCAATAATTAGAAATAATTACCAATAATTAGAAATAATTACCAATAATTAGTAATAATTACCAATAATTAGTAATAATTACCAATAAATTCCAATAATTACCAATAATTAGTAATAATTAGTAATAATTACCAATAATTAGTAACAATTAGTAATAATTAGTAATAATTACCAATAATTAGTAATAATTACCAATAATTAGTAATAATTACCAATAATTAGTAATAATTACCAATAATTACCAATAATTAGTAATAACTAGTAATAAATAGTAATAATTACCAATAATTAGTAATAATTACCAATAATTAGTAATAATTAGTAATAATTACCAATAATTAGTAATAATTAGTAATAATTAGTAATAATTAGTAATAATTAGTAATAATTAGTAATAATTATCAATAATTAGTAATAATTAACAATAATTAGTAATAATTACCAATAATTAGTAATAATTACCAATAATTAGTAATAATTACCAATAATTAGTAATAATTAAGAATAATTAGTAATAATTAAGAATAATTAGTAATAATTAAGAATAATTAGTAATAATTAGTAATAATTACCAATAATTAGTAATAATTACCAATAATTAGTAATAATTACCAATAATTTGTAACAATTAGTAATAATTAGTAATAATTACCAATAATTAGTAATAATTACCAATAATTAGTAATAATTACCAATAATTACCAATAATTAGTAATAATTAGTAATAATTAGTAATAATTACCAATAATTAGTAATAATTAGTAATAATTACCAATAATTAGTAATAATTAGTAATAATTACCAATAATTAGTAATAATTAGTAATAATTAGTAATAATTAGTAATAATTAGTAATAATTAGTAGTAATTAGTAATAATTACCAATAATTAGTAATAATTAGTAATAATTAGCAATAATTAGTAATAATTAGTAATAATTAGTAATAATTATCAATAATTAGTAATAATTAACAATAATTAGTAATAATTACCAATAATTAGTAATATTTACCAATAATTAGTAATAATTACCAATAATTACCATTAATTAGTAATAATTACCAATGATTACCAATAATTAGTATTAATTACCAATAATTAGTAATAATTACCAATAATTACCAATAATTAGTAATAATTAGTAATAATTAGTAATAATTACCAATAAATTCCAATAATTACCAATAATTAGTAATAATTAGTAATAATTACCAATAATTAGTAATAATTAGTAATAATTAGTAATAATTACCAATAATTAGTAATAATTACCAATAATTAGTAATAATTACCAATAATTAGTAATAATTACCAATAATTAGTAATAATTACCAATAATTACCAATAATTAGTAATAATTAGTAATAATTAGTAATAATTACCAATAATTAGTAATAATTAGTAATAATTACCAATAATTAGTAATAATTACCAATAATTAGTAATAATTACCAATAATTACCAATAATTAGTAATAATTAGTAATAATTAGTAATAATTACCAATAATTAGTAATAATTAGTAATAATTACCAATAATTAGTAATAATTAGTAATAATTAGTAATAATTACCAATAATTAGTAATAATTAGTAATAATTAGTAATAATTACCAATTATTAGTAATAATTACCAATAATTAGTAATTATTAGTAATAATTACCAATAATTAGTAATAATTAGTAATAATTACCAATAATTACCAATAATTAGTAATACTTAACAATAATTAGTAATATTTACCAATAATTAGTAATATTTACCAATAATTAGTAATAATTACCAATAATTACCATTAATTAGTAATAATTACCAATAATTACCAATAATTAGTATTAATTACCAATAATTAGTAATAATTACCAATAATTACCAATAATTAGTAATAATTAGTAATAATTAGTAATAATTACCAATAATTACCAATAATTAGTAATAATTAGTAATAATTACCAATAATTAGTAATAATTACCAATAATTAGTAATAATTACCAATAATTAGTAATAATTACCAATAATTAGTAATAATTACCAATAATTACCAATAATTACCGATAATTAGTAATAATTAGTAATAATTAGTAATAATTAGGTCTATCTCAAAAAAAAGTTTGCGTCAGTCGTGTATGATCTAAACTCTATAATTATCCTAGCTTGAGTGTTTTTTCTAACAAATTATTCAAAACCAGTAATGCTTTTATATTTTATAGAGAAATATGGAACAACGAGGTCGTCAACAATCATTATTAGGTGACCGCATATGGATAAATCAACGTAGAAATCCAAACGGTTCTGGTTTAAATCCAGTATATGTAGAGGGTGTGGAGAATTTTTTATCATTTGCAGCATCAAATCCAGAATTTGTTTCAGAAGACAAAATAAAATGCCCTTGCAGAAAATGTGCATTGAGAACGTTTGACACGTTTGACAAAGTGGGAGAACATCTCTTGCGTTTTGGTTTTCAACCAGATTATGTATTTTGGTATCAACACGGTGAACGCAGTTCCAGAGCAGCTGATACCAACTTGATTCCGGATCCATCCCGGTTTCAAGATTTAGTACATGATGTTGCAGGTTCATCTGTTCAACATACAAAAACTCCGGCTGATATATCTTCAAATCCTGAGTTGGCACCGTCTGAATTTTATGAGTTGTTGAAGTCTGCTGAGGATGCATTATATCCTGGCTGCAAGATGAGCAAATTAGAAGCAGTTGCAAAATTTATGGCTATCAAATCAGATAACAGAATGTCAAACACCTATTTTGACCAGATATTTTCTTTGCTTAAAACACTGTTACCTGAAGGAAATGTTTTACCTGCAAATTACTATGAGAGTAAGAGGCTGGTTCGAAATTTGGGACTTACTTGTCAGAAGATTCATGCATGTTCAAATGACTGCATTTTATATTCTGGGGAAAATGAGTCGTTGGATAGTTGTCCCACATGTGGGCAACTGAGATATAAAGAAGGACAACACGGGAAGTCTGGTTTGATTCCTATAAAACAGTTGAGATATTTTCCGCTTACATCCAGACTCCAGCGTTTATTCATGTCTAAGAATACAGTGACAATGATGTCATGACATAAAGAGAATATTTCAACCGATAAAAGCTTGAATCATCCAGCCGATGGTGATTCATGGAAACATTTTGATAGAGTGCATCCATCCTTTGCTTTAGAAGCTAGAAATGTTCGACTGGGGCTTTCCACTGATGGTTTCTGTCCGTTTGGATCTTATGGTAGTCAATATTCATGTTGGCCTGTTTTTTTAACTCCGTACAATTTACCTCCATGGATGTTGATGAAGGAGCCATATATCTTTTTGACTTTACTAATTCCAGGACATCCGAAGAAAAATATTGATGTTTATTTGAAACCATTGATTGATGAATTAAATTTATTGTGGAGTACTGGTATCAGTACATATGATGTTGCAACGAAACAAAATTTCATACTGAGAGCAGCATTGATGTGGACAATAAGTGACTTCCCGGCTTATGGGATGTTATCTGGCTAGAGTACACATGGTCAGAAATCATATCCTTACTGTATGGGAGAGAACAAAGCATTTATGCTCATTCATGGAAAGAAACCTTGTTATTTTGACTGTCATCGCAGGTTTCTTCCAGCTGATCATCCTTTTCGCAGAAACATATCTCATTTCAGAAAAGGAACAGTTGAAAGGGAAGGACCTCCAAAAATGCTATCAGGTTCGGAGTTAAAATCAGTTGTACTTTCATTACCTCCCATCACTTTTGGTCCCACAATAAACCAACAGAAAATTTCTGGTTTTGGGAAAGAACACAATTGGATTAAACGTAGCATATTTTGGGATTTTCCATATTGGTCTGATTTGTTGGTCCGATACATGTTAGATGTCATACATATTGAGAAAAACTGTTTTGATAATTTATTTCATACAGTTTTGGATACGCCAGGAAAGAGAAAAGACAATGTAAATGCACGTTTAGATCTTGCCCAAATTTGCAGGCGTCCAGAATTGGAACTGTTTGAGAATGTCAGAACAAAAAGGTTACTGAAACCAAAAGCAGCTTATACACTATCTAAAGAAAACCGTTAATTATTTTTTCAGTGGATTGCAGATTTGAGACTTCCAGATGGTTGTGCTTTCAATTTGGGTAGATGTGTAAAGAATGGTCATATTACTGGATTAAAAAGTCATGATTGTCATGTTATAATGGAAAGACTGCTACCCATTGGATTAAGAGGTCTGTTGAATTCTGTGATTTGGGATTCCATAACAGACATGTCTTAATTTTTTCGGGAAATTTGTGCGGCTACAGCAGATTATGATGCTCTAGGAAAACATGAAAAAGATGTTGTTGTAATTATATGTAAACTGGAAAAAATATTTCCGCCGTCTTTCTTCGACTCAATGGAACATTTGATGTTACATTTTCCATATGAAGCCAAATGTGGAGGTCCAGTACAATTTCGATGGATGTACCAATTTGAAATATGCATGCAAAAATTGAAAAGAAAAGTACGTAACAAAGCATCTGTTGAAGGATCTATTGCAGAAACTTATTTGCAAGAGGAAATATCTTTTTTCTGCTCCCATTATTTTGAATCTGAGTATCCTTCAAAACACAACTGAATGGGACGGAACGAGAGGAATATTGATGAAATCGACAATCAATTATATGTTTTCAACCAGTCAGAGCTTGGTTTTGGTGGAGTTTATGAACACTGGCTTTCAGATGATGAACATCATAGAGCTCATACGTATGTTCTGCTCAACTATTAAGAGATGACATCGGTTGTACTGTAAGTGTTTATATCACTTATTCTATCATTTATGTTACAGTAAATAACTTTGGTTTTTATAGGTTGTATGATAATCATATCAAGAAACAAATTCCACAAATTACAGCAGCTTCTCTCGAAGAACGTCGACTGAAAAATTTCTCTCAGTGGTTTCAAAAACTGGTAACATAAATTCTTTATCTTTTAGCAACTCATTCAATGTATAGTTTACTATATTGATAATTATTTCACAAATTTTCAGGTGTCTCGACATGCTGATAAAATTGACAAACGGCTGTGTGTATTGAGTAACCCACCTTCCAAACTTGTTAAAACTTATAATGCATATGTGATGAATGGATTTCGATTCCACACACATACATATGGGGAATCGAAAAAAACAATGAACAGTGGAGTTAGCTTGAGAGGATCTCATCATCGAGAAAATGAAGTTGACTTTTATGGCATACTTGATGAAATCATTGAACTCTGTTATCTTGGACAACATTACATAACCATGTTCAAATGTCGGTGGTTGGATACAGAGAGAGGCGTGCGTGTTCATCCGACTCATGGAATCATCGATATTAAATGTAAAAGTGTTCTCGCAGTAAATGAACCATTCTTATTGGCTCAACAAGCACATCAAGTTTATTACGCAAAGTACTGTGCTACATCAAGAGACTTGACTGATTGGTGGAGTGTAATAAAAATCAAAATTCGAGACAATCAGTTTAGTCAAAGTGAATGTGCTTTCACTAATGTGCAAAGAATTGAAGTTTTTCAAGAGAGTACTCAAAATCAATCTTTTTTGCAAAGAGACATGAGTATCGTTGATGACACCCCACATTTAAGAGTCGGTGATGACGATGATGTTAATGATGTCACATATGAATTTGAAATGGTAAGAGATGAAGCAACTGTAACTCGAATGGATATCGATGATGTTGAGGAGGAATATGAAGATGACATTGACATATATGAAGATGATGATGAAGATGAACACTGATAGAATTCTATGGTATTTATATACAATCATAATATGTATATATGTATATATAATAGTAATTATGAATTATTTGCTAACAACATTAACATTTTCTGTTTCAGATGGACGACGCCACATTTCGTGAGTTGGCGGATGCTGACCTGACTTTCGATGCGGATGAGTTGCTGCCAGATGACCCTCAGCCTGCAGGCGCTCTAGGGAGTACGCGGAGGGGGCGCGGTCTTGCACGATTGATGATTCCTGACCCCGTCCCCGAGCGACGTCCACGTCTTGGGTTTGATCCACGCACACGGAGGTGTGATAACCTGTGTGATAACCTGTTGATTTGACTAAGATTTCATTAATCTATTCACATAATAAATGTTTATTATTTTTACAGTTTTCCGCATATAACAGTCGGACAGGGCAGCGCTATTTTGTGCAACTATTTCTCTCAGCCGTGGACCATATGGGAGCATATTCCCATTGATGTGCAGCAGGCCATGTTCGGCCATTGGTTGGTACGTACGTAAATAAATAATTTTTATTTTGAAAATTATTTCATTTCTAACTTGATATTTTGATTTATTTGTAGGGTTTATGGTATCCGATCGAGGATACCATGAGTGACGCCATCCACGAGGCATGGGAGGTGGCCATGCGTGATCGTATTTGTTAGTTTTTGCACAATTTAAGAAAAGCTGCGATGAAGAAAGCAGGAGTGTCAGATTTTGACGAGTCATGTAGAGCACACCGACTAGAATACATTTCATCCCATGTATGGGATGGATTATGTGCACACTGGTTGAGTGGTGCCTTTCAGAGGAGATCATCGGTGGGGAGGCGGAATCGGGGGAGACAGGAGGTGACTCATCGAGCTGGGAGTCGTTCTTTTAGTACTCATAGACAGCATCTGGTACGTACATTATTTATAAATATTTTATATAACTATAAATATTAACAGTTTATTTTTTATTCTTATAGGCTGTCGAGCACCCCGATATTACGGAGTACGACGTATATCGGAGGATGTATAGTGATACTGCTACTGGGGAGCTCAGAGGTGATCGTCAGCATCACATCGTGGTTAGTATTATTTTTTTTCAAGTTTAAAAATTAACTGTATATAATATATTCACAATTTTAATTTTAAATTGCAACTACAGGAGTCATATGAGGCCGCAGCGTCACAGGCCCGGCCTGAGAGTCAGGCCGAGTCATCAGATCAGACCACTGGCCGTCAGTTTGATGAGGCGGCATGGATGCAGGCCACCCAGTATGCCTTCAAGAAGGGCCGGGTAGTTGGTATCAGCTCTCGACTGACTCCCGAAGATTATTATGGCAGTGCTGCGATGTCGGCGTCCAGCTCGAGAGGAGATCGTGCATCTTCTTCTGATACACAGTATGAGGATCAGTTGCGATCTCAGACTGCACTGATAGAGAGTCTCCGACAGGAGCAGGAGCATATGCGTCAGCAGCATGAGGAGGAGCGTCGACGCCAGCAGCAGCTGTACGAGGAGCAGACGAGTCGGTGGCAGCAGCAGTATCAGGAGCAGATGAAGTACATGCGCCGACTCACTCATGCTTTAGGGATGGAGTTTCCTCCACCACCATCTGCAGATCCCCCCCTCCCCCCTCCTTCAGATTAGAGTTTATATTTATGTTATAAAATTTGTGAAATCAAAATATGATTTTTTTTCTATTCGTAGTTTCTGTCTCATTATAAAATATTTATTAATATTCTATTATTTTTTATTTTTGAATTATAATTCTATTATTATTATATTAATTAAAATAATTTATTATTTTTATTTGTGAATTATAATTCTATTATTATATTAATTAAAATCATTTATTAATATTTTATTATTTTTTATTTTTGAATTATAATTGGATTATTATTATATTAATTAAAATAATTTATTAATAATTTATTTTTTTTATTTTTTTTATAGTATTTGCGACGGGATACTATTCCCGTCGCAAATAGTATTATTATTTTTTTATTTTTTAAAAAATAGTTTTTGCGACGGGGCCCGTCGCAAATAGTTTTTTACAAATATACGGAGTACTAGTTGCGACGAGGATTCTCCCTGTCGCGGAAAAGGGCTTTAGCGACGGGCCCGTCGCAAAAAATTGTTATTGCGACACCGTTTTCAGCAACGGGTCATTTGCGACGGGACCCCGTCGCAAATGACCTGTCGCAAATACCTGTTTTTCTAGTAGTGATGTGTCTCCATGATAAATGGTTCCTCATTGTAATTAAATCTTTTCAAATCAACCATTTTAAACTCATATTCATCATGCTTCACAACACTCTTACTATCAACCCAATTACACTTAAAAACAGTGACTTGAAATTTAATATAATAAATTTCCTATATGTCTTCAAGAACTCCAAAATATGGCGTTGATGCAGAAATTGAGTTTTTATCTTTGGCACTCAAAAAATGCACTACTTCAATGAAAACCATCACACCACTATTCTAAACGGTACTCTTGTCATCTAGATTTTTTGTGTAAAATGTGTAGCCATTAATATCAAAACTAGACCATGTGATCACATTAAGATATAGTCCCCCTGCTAACCACTTCAATGTTTCTAATGTAGATATATATGTGATGACTTTCTCTTTAAACCATGAAACAAATGTCTTCTTATGCTTAATCATCAACCCCTTTTCGTTTCTTTTCTGATATCGTAACTTTAATTCAGTAATATGTGAGGATATATATGATTGAACCTCATCTGTGTTGTTCAAAATGTATAAATGTGTCTGTATCACTTCATCACGTGGAATGAAGTTTACCTTTAAGCCTTGAACCCCTCTACCTTCACTATCAACTGTCATATGTTGAGATATAGGGAGACCAATATGCTCCACCTCATACAAATAATCAGTACAGAACTCAATCACCTCTTCCAATACATATTTTTGAACAATAGAGGCCTTTGTTCGATAAGTATTTTTAACACATCCCTTCAAAATTTTCATATATATTTTAAAAGGATACATCTATCATAAATAAAAAGGCCCACATATTCTTATCTCTTGTACCAAATGAATTATCAAATGAACCATTATATCAAAAAACGTAGGTGGGAAATACATTTCTAGTTGAAAAATAATAATATTTGCTTCATTCTACAACACATCTAACAAATTTAGATAAATGAATTTACTACAAATGGATTTGAAAAAATTACATAACCTGATGATAGTCTTTATGATAACTGTCGATAATATACCATACACTGATACTGGTAGAAGTTGTTGCATCAATACATGGTAATCATGAGATTTCATACCTATTAATTTACAATCCTTCAATGACACCAAAATATTCACATTTGAAGAAAAACCACTGGGTACTTTAATACCATGAAGACACTGATAAAAATTCATCTTTTCAATATTGCTTAATGTGTGACAAGCCAGAGGTAAATATGTTCTATTTCCTTTCACAGTGGGAGCAAAATCCAAACATATTCTCATTAATATCAAGTCAAATCTAGCATGCAATCCATATTTTGTCTTTCCTTTTATATCTAACAAAGTTCCAATCAAACTATCACATATATTTTTCTCAACATGCATAACATAGATTTTATGTTTTATCTCTAAAAATCTACAATAAGGTAGTTCAAAAAAAATAGTCTGCTTCTTCCATATATTTCTTTAAAGACCATAACTTTTTTTCTTTCCAAATGTCGAATCGATATTTTTCACCCTGTCATAATATTCTTCCGGTGACAATGAATGAGGGGGAAGGTTGTATTCTTGTAAACTGTTAAGTGCTTTTTTCAATCTATGATAAGGATGTTCCTTTTGAAAAAATATTCAATGTCCCATGTACACTGTCTTTCTTCCATTATGCAATTGATAATATGAAGTCTGTTCTTCAAAAATTGAACATGATTTATGTCCCTTAACACTATATCCAGATAAGTTTCCATATGCAGGAAATTTGTTTACAATGATCATTATCATAACACACAAAAGAAAATACTCTTTCTTGTATGCATCAAAAACTTTAACACATGCCTCCCATAGTAGTTTCAAATCATCAATCAATGGTGAAAGATACACATCAATATCATTTCCTAGTTGTTTTGGTCCATAAATCATCAAGCGCATCATAACATATTTTTTCTTCATACATAGATGTGGGGACAAGTTGTAAACTACCAGCAAAATAGGCCATGAACTATGTTGGCTACTGAGGCTCCGATATGGATTCATTCCATTAGTACACAATCCCATTATGATATTTCTAACTTCACTTCCAAAATCATGATTTTTTTATCAAAACCCTTTCACTATGGTGAATCGGTAGGGTGACGTAAGTTACCATTATAGATACGCTCATCTGAATGTCATCTTAACCTTTATGCGTCAATTGAATTTTCAAATAGATGATTTAAACAAGGAATTATTGGAAGGTACCAAATTTCTTTAGCAGGAGTTTTGATTCCAGTACCTAAGAATGAATCATAGTTGAATTATCAGAATTGTATGAAAAAACATTGGATGATATCATTAGAAAGTACAAAATTGATTTTTCATGATGTTAGATGACAATACCTAAAAATGAATCTGAAATGACTTTCCCATCTATCTTATAGCGTGATGTCCCACATGCAGGACAACTTGATAAATATTCATATTCTTTCCTATATAGTACACAGTCATTGGGGTAAGCATGTATTTTTTTATACCCCAATCCTATTGGGAATAATATTTTCTTCGCCTTATAATTGGAATCTGGAAGCCTATTGTATTATGGAATTAACTCTTTTAAAAGCTCAAGTAAGCTGGAGAAACTTTTATCACTCCACCCATTTTTTTCTTTTAAGTTAACTTATCTCAAAACTGCTGATAACACTGTATATTTACTACAACTTGGGAATAATGGTTTCTCAGAATCTCTATACAATCATTAACAGTTGTTGTTTTTTTGATATTTTCAACACCTAAATCATGAATTAATTCTTCAATACAGTTCTCTACCTCATTATGAATATTTTCATCAACATTGGATGTTGAATTTTTAGTTCTTTCACCATTCCAAATCCAACGTGTATAATTAAGGCTAAAACCATAACAAATGAGATGATCATTGATTTCTATGGAGTTTAACTTTCTTATATTCAAACACTTTACACATGAACATAAAATAAAATTAATGTTTTGAATATGTCATTTATCAAATTCCAAGAATTCATCAACTACTTTTTTCATATTCACTAGTGGTTCTTCGTAAATGTATCCAATTACGATCCATTCAATACCTGATATCGCAATATAATTGGTGAATAAATTAAAACATATAAACATGTAAATATATATATATAGATAAATTGTAAACAGAAACACATTTAATAAAAACTATTGATAATCAGATAGAAAACATCAGATATGAAACACATTTACAAATAATAGAATTTTTATTTTTATATTATATACATGTGTTATATTGATATTATAATTTAATTATAATATCAATATTCTAAAATTTATTAGTTCATTTTACATAGTTGTTTCATTATTTCGATGTTTCATGTGTAAAAATTATTAAATATTGCATTAATTTAATAGGAGAAAAATTAGTTATTATTAGTAATATGAAATAATAATTAGAGTAAATGTTCATATTATAAGTGAAATCAATCATAATACTCCCCAAATTATGAAAGATGAAATTAAATACATAACTAAATTGGTATATCTTACAATACATTTGATTCATTATTATTTTTATTATATCCTTAAATTATTATTATTATAATAAAAAAATAAGAAAGAGAAAATTTATACTAAGGAAACCCAATTACATTCATTTTAAAATCATTTTATATTAATATGAAATACATCTCCCAGTAAAATACACCATTGAATCTATAGTTATTTTTATCATTGGATGATAAATTATAAATTTACTTCAATTAGATTGATTCCAACATTTTATTTGACCCAACAGCGCATGAAAATTATATTAGGGCATGAGATCACAAGTAATAAATAAAAGAAAACATGATGTTTAAGTACAGATGCATGGAATACAACCATGGATTACTAATTAATCACCTAAATATGTAAAGAACATGGGAACCATTAATAAATCTATAGGAATAATGTACACTACAACAAGTATAGGTAGACATACTAGAGAATCACCAACATAAAAAATATGCGTGGAAAGAGACTACATAAGTAAGAAACACTCTAGCATAGAATATATTCAAAGCATGATAATTATATAATAGAAGCATACTGTGAAAACAAGCATTCTTATCAAATACCTAAAAAGGATAATATTATGTTTTCTTATAAAAATCCTATCATGGTATGTAAAAGGAATTCTAATGAAACATACAAGTTATATCAGTAAATTTAAAATAGCATAGTAATGAAACCTACATAGAATTTCATATGCAGTACATGTTAATCTATACGTTCCTATAAGGATGCATGTAATTATAAATCCTTCCCGTACTAGGACAAGTGTAAATACCATAAATATCATAAATCAGTAAGAAGAAGAATATACTCACATCAGTCAAGGTGAAACCATAATAAACCATAACAAAATCTACATGAACAACAATCACATCCCTATCCACTTAGACTTTTCACCATATATGGGATGATCACTCTTAGAGATGACTATTAACCATGTTCTAACAAATTTATAATAAACTATAAACTAATAATTGAATCAAATAAAAAACATAATTAAATGATAAATAATTTATCTTTAAAATTAAAAAAAAACTTACAAAATTTGGAGTTTAACATGAAAATAGATTCCAATATGAACTTTTCTCCATGAAATGCTTTGGAAAATTAAACACTAAAAGATCTATACAAAAAATTATTGTACAAACAAAAAATAAATATGAATAAAAAACTAAAATCAAACCATAATTGAATGTCACCAAAAATAGGTTTTAGAAGAAAAAATAATCTGTAGATGATGAAACAAGGGGACATAATCAAGAAATCAGACTACAGATCGTGAAAATGGAAGAAAATTGACAACAATGGCCATTGGATATAATAAATATGACTTCGAAGTCATCACAATTCAGGAGGAGTCGCCGCAGGTTTAGCTTTCGAACATCCAAAAACATGAGGGTTTCCCGATCCCGACTATTTTTAAAATAATTTCGGCATCGGTTTTTATAAAAACCGATGCCGAAGAGTCTAATTTTTTTTATGGAATCGGTTTTTGGGAAAACCGAGGCCAAAAATATTTTTTTAATATATGGCATCGGTTTTCATGAAAACCGACGCCGAAAGATCCTGAGTTACTGATTTATGGCATCCGTTTTTGTAAAAACCGATGCCAAACTTTTTTTTTTGATTTATGGAGTCAGTTTTTAGAAAAACCGATGCCATAAATCATTCCGTTTGTGATTTTTGGTGTCAGTTTTTAGTAGAACCAACACAAAAAACCACTTTTAAAAGTTTTTAGCATCGGTTTTACTAAAAACCGACGTCAAAAAATTCTCGCACATACAATTGGCGTCAGTTTAGAAAAAACTGACATCATTACTTCAACGTTAAATCTGGTATTTCCACTAGTTTCACCTATATATAGTATCAGAAACATTACTATAATCCCACTAAGCTTCTTGTATACACAGGAATCATCGATGTTATTAATGAAACCAAACCCTTTAATTACATCATCAAATTGGATACTCCAACTCCGAGAAGTATGCTTTAGTTCATAAATGGACCATTATAATTTGTAAACCTTAAAAGACTCATTTGGAACTTAAAAACCCTCTGGATGTATCATATACACACCCTTAGCTAAATTCCCATTAAGTAATGTAGTTTTGAAATTCATTTGTTACATCTCATAATCATAACGAGTTGTTATGACTAACAAAATCTAATTGAACTTTATCATCATAATAAGTGAAAATGTCTCTTAATAGTTAATACCTTGAACTTGCATGTATCCCTTCTCCACCAGAAGTACTTTATAGTTAAACACTCTACCATCCATTTCAGTTTTCTTATGAGAAACACACTTGCACCCTATGGGCCTCACCCCTTCAGGTGCATCCACCAAGTTCCAAACTTAGTGTACTGGAGTCTGTATCAGATTCCATGGTTTTTAACCATTTTTAAGATTCATAATTCTCAATGACCTCTCTGTGGGAAGTATGTTCATCTCCTATGAATGTTACTTTATCATCATTGGCCATGAGAAATCCATATCTCTTAGGATCATAACGAATAACACAATAACTTCAAGGTTATTGTGTAACTTGAGTCAATTATTCTTTCACAACTCTTTGTGATACTGACCCTATTTACATCTCAAGAATGTTTCCTATTTGTTTTTCTTGAACTTCTACAAGTTCAAATTTCCTCCCACTGACTTCTGAACTTAGATATTCCTTCTCAAGAAATATACCAGTTCGATCCACAAACACTCTATATTCAGTAGGATAGTATAAATAATATCCCTTGGTTTCTTTGGGATAACCACCAAATAAGCATTTATCAAACTTAGGGTCAAGTTTATTAGAAGAAAAATTCCATACATAAGCTTCACATCCCCAAATATTCACATAAGACAAAATAGTACATTTCCCATAGCATATCTCTTATGGTGTCTTTATGATTTATTTAGATGGAATGAAGTTTAGTAATAATGAAACAGTCTCCAGAGTATAACCCCAAAATGAAATAGGAAGGTCACATAAACACATCATCGATCAAACCATGTTTAACAAGGTATGATTCCTTATTTGAGATACACCATTCCATTATGGCGTTCTGAGAGGAGTGATTTGTGAAACAATTCCACAATCTCTCAGATGAGATATGAATTCATGGCTTAAGTATTCACCACCTCGATCCGATTGAGGGACTTTAATACTTTTTTCCCAATTGATTATGTACTTTGTTTTGTAACTTTTTGAACTTTTCAAAAGTTTCATACTTGTTTTCCATCAGAAACACATGCCCATACTAGCTAAAGACATCGGTAAAAGTAACAAAGTACCTAAAACCACTATTTTCTTGTGTACTCATTAGTCCACACACATCACTATATATAAGATCCAATAATCCACTAGACATCTCACCTTTTCTACCAAAATGAGACCTTTTCATTTTTTCCAATAAACAAGATTCACTTGTATCGAATGATTCATAATTAAATGATTCCAATAATCCATCTCCATGGAGTCTTTAAATGTGTTTCTCATTTATATGTCCAAGGCGGCAATTATAGAGATAGGCGAGATTAGAATCAACTCTAACCTTCTTATTTTGAATGTTATAAATAGGATTATTCATATCAAGAATATATAAACCACTCATTATATTATAAATTTCATAAAACAATCCATTATTATATATATAACAAATCTTATTCTTAATAATAAATGAAAATATCATCTTTTCCAAATAATATACTTAAATTAAACTTCTATTTATGGTAGGAACATAATAATGAAATTTCAATTACAATATCAATCCACTTGGTAAAATCAAATCACAGGTGTTGACCTCTAATACAATAACTCTTGCTCCATTACCGACATCAAGATCTACTTCACCCTTTATCAATTCCCTTCTATCTTTGAATTTGTGCTTGTCAGTACAAATGTGTGACACACACTCAATATCTAATACACATGATCAGATTTGGAAAAATTTATTTCTATAACATTCACATTTGGGTACATTGAATGTTTCTCATTGAGAACACTTCTCATTCCTAGATACCAATCTTTAATTGTTTTATAGGTCATTCCTATTAATTATTTCAATATGATTGGTGTGAATTATTTCATAATCTATAACAAAGACATATCAGTAGGTGATTATCATGTATTATATCTATTCATTAAGGGTTTTAATTGAAAGTGATCCCAGTAAAAATGATGACCCTATGCATTATATCCATTTAGTGATCCAAGATCTATATTTCACTAAACAATGAGTCTGTCATGACGTTTCTCTCACCACTTTATTATTTAGGCAGGACATCATCCCAATCATAACAACTATGAATCTTGGATAGTTTAGCAGATAACTCTTTATCCAAATTCATTATATGAATTCACTCAAATTTATTCCTTCACTAAACTAATCATATTAGGGTCTCCCAGCTAGTGTAACCCAAATAAAATGCCAAAAATAGGCTAACATAGGCCAATCCATGGGCACTTAACTATGGAATGACCCACCCAAGGATGTTCTAGTGTCACCCATTACTATATTTCTATACGTAAGATAATCCATGGGAACCCAACTATAACATGAGCTACCCGGTTTGATGATTGAGGTCTTGTCTATTTTCACTTTAGAAGGAATCTCACACTTAATAATTATGGTTTTTGGTCTCACCAATTTAATATATATCATATACATATTAAATTCATAACTATTAAATCATATGTAATCTTTATCTTTTCATTTTTTATTTATTTTTGTGTATGCATGATTTTAATGATTTAGTTTTTGAAATCCCTATTCCAAACACAAAATTAATGTGTTAAAACCACATTAATGTGTAACACTTTACACAACCCACGAGTTTGTATTACTCACACAAAAAATAGAAGCCAAACATATTAATACATATACAAATTCATCATATGCATATAATACATGAACACTTCATGTAAAGACATGGAATTATATGAGATTGAAAAACTCCACATGAGTAAGCTCAGAGCGATAGATAGATAACCATATTCACTTTTCTAGCAAAGTCATAAGACTCCAAGAAAGTGGATGGTTTGACCCCAAGTCCCTCTATCCAAGGAGACTTTACTTGATAGAGAATTCAATTCATGAAAACTTTAAAACCTAATATGCACAAACTATACCCAACAACTATTCTCAAACTCATGACTATAATTACAAACTGAGGTCATGGTAGATGAAAACTAAATTTTATGATACCAAACCTTGCATGATATTTAAGTCTCTATCCTATAAGTAAGTAATTATATAAATAGGCATTAGAATATTCATATTTCATAATTTTTTTACTAAACATGAACATAATTTTTTTAACAAATAAATAAATAATTTATTTATTTTTCAAAACATGATAGATTTATGAACTATTCGTAAATAAATTCTAATTATAAACATTTTATAAATTAGAAATAATATAAACATTTTATATTTAATTCAATACGATCTCCTTCATATTTTATATTATACAACATTTATATGGTATTTCATGAATTATAGAAATTTTACAATTCAAATTGTATTATATAAACATTTTATATAACCTAAATATCATATATTTTGTAATTTATAAAAGTTTTATAAATCCCCTATTATGATTTATAAATAAACCTTTTAGATCATAAGGAATGCCATTTAATTTGTTAAAAGTTATTTTAAAATATTAACCTTTAATATTTGGGAAATTTTTTTCATAAACATTTATTTAATTATTTATAAACAATTTATAATTAATTAATCAATTTATAAAATTAATTTAAATTAAATATTCCAAAAATAAATCTTAACATGATTTATAAACATTTTATAAAACATAAAAACCATTTAATATGTTAAAAACAATCTTTAAACTTTTTCCCGTTTACCCTTATGCAGAATTCATGTTCTGCACAAGGGTATCCTCCCTTATAAAAACACTCTATGTAAGGGTAACTAACTTTATGCAATAGATCTTGTGCTTATACATGTAAGGGTAAAGTGCTAGTGACCTTTATGTAAGCCCCTTGCATAAGGTCCTACCTTTACATGAACTCTTCTAGTTAGGGTAAGTAACATGCCAGCTTTACGTAAACTCCTTCACGCATGGGTATATTCCATGCTACTTTTATATAGGTGATGGTTACCTTAATGATGCTAATTTAAGGGAAACCTATAAATTCTAAATCTTGTGTAATGGTAAATCAATGATTACCTTTACACAACTTCCTGTTTCTATGTATGTGTACTCAAAAATAAATTTGTTTTAAAAAACACTGCAACTCGATTATAGTTCCGATATTCTTGAAAACTAGTAATAAAAACACATTGGATTCTTGAATAAACTCCCACTAATACCACTGATTATTTTTATATGATCATAAAATGGTCATTAGTAGTGGAAAACAACCCAAAACATAGGTAGATCTATCTTCAAGAAATCAATGTGTAAATAATATGAAAAACATAGTATCTGATATTCGACCATCGTAACAAATTCTATTTTCTTTCTATGAAGAGAATGCTTGATAAAGATCATTGAAGTATAAAACAAACACTTCCTTATTCTAAGGGAGTACATTGATTGATGTATTAACAATGCAAAATGAATCGTGAGCCCGCGGGAAAAATGGGTTTGGGGCGGGGCGAGCTTTTTAAAAAATGACCATATTAAAAGCGGGATTAAGAGGACTGCCCACATAGATAGGCTACTCGTGTGGGTAAAACCGTGTAGATACGGGACGGCCCACAAGTTTTTTATTTGATTTTCTTAAAAAAACATTACCCATGTTGCCTTCCTTTCCCTTCCCAGTGTGACAACGTCTCCAATGCACCCTGCATGTGTGGCAACTCGACCTTAGAACTCCTTACCATGTATTATATTTATAACATATTCCCCATATCTACCAATCCCACCTATTAAAATTTTTATTTACCCAAAATGTTTCTTATCTACTGCTGCCACCCGCCACCCACCCCTGTAGATATGATGATGCCACAACCATAGTCACCTCGCCATTGCTACCATGCTTCGACGTCTCCCACCACCCTCCCTCCAGACCTAGTGTTCTAGTCCCCTTGCCAATGTTCTCCACCTCCATGCACCCTCAAATCCCTCACCAATTTCATCCAACCAGCCAATATGATGTCGGTTGACACCATCCACCGTCTGGTCACCCTCTCCTTCTAAACACTAATTCATCTACTATCTCATTGCCCCCACCTGCTTCATCTGTCATTCAAGTTATGCCTCCTATGTTTCCCCCACCTTCTTTATCACCCATGTCATCCAATGTCTATCACCCCATCACCCTCTCTTGATTTGTTCGTTATTCAACATACACCTACTTTGTTTCCCCCACCCGCTTCTTCCCCCCACCATCTGATCCAACGTCCGCCTACTTTATTTCACCCATTGTCTGATGTCCGTCATCCTGCCACCCCCAACCTCTCCATCGCCCCTACCTCCATCACCCCCATCATCCGATGTCAACTGTTTGTCACCCCCACTATCTAACATTCATCATCCCGTCACCCTTGCCCGCTCCGTCACCCTTACCTCTGTCACCCCCATCATTCAACATCCACTGCCCATCACCCTCATCGTCCGACGTACACCATCCTATCACCCCCACTTACTCTAATGCCCCTTCATCTATCTCCCCCACCATACAATGTTAATTTTCCATCTCCCATGCCTTCTTCATGCATCGTCCCATAACCCCCTCATCCCTTTACTCATTTCCCCCTCATCCTTCTAGTGCAACAATCATTTTTTATATTTGTAAGCTTAGATGCTCAATGGAAACCACAAGTTATCCACATATACATGCATGTTTTTTTAGGTGTACTAAAAATTTTAAAAATATAAAAACAATAACCAATTTGTGTTTCTAGCATCCATTGTGGGGCGAGGCAGGGTTAAAAAATTCATTCATTTTCAATGTAGGATTTTGCGGGTTCAATCCCACATAAGTTGAAGCCCGTGAAGGCTTGGACCACCCCACCTTGACCCATCCATTCCAAATTTCTATGAGGGATACATGAACATTTCATGAAAATATCGAAAATATGAAGGGGTGCTGGCACCTTCTCAAATGAGATAAATGGATTTTGGGAATAAGAGAGCTTAACATTTGTTTAATAATGCCTTACATACATTGCACACTCAAATAGAAGATAAATTATTCTCATTTATAACCAAAGTATAAGGATCAAAATTCACTACACATCATATGGATTTATATATTTTGGTTTAAAGGCGTAGTCATGGGCGCCCTCAAATGATTAGTGTGATTTTGGGGTACTTAGGTGCAACAAAGTGGCTGACCAAGGTCGTCTCTCAAAGGAGGAAGTGAATTAAAAAAACTTTTTAGAGGTATTCTAAAAATAAAATAAAAGATAATTAAAACAATACTTGAAAGTATGGGGGTTGGTTATATTTTATAAATCTATAATATGTTTGCTGGAATAAGATTGTATTTTTTTTGTTTTTAGTTTTCAAATGAATTTCGATTAAAATGACACAACAAGAAGATGTTTTTTAGACAATATTTAAAATACATAATCGATCTAACTCTACCTATTCATTTACTTATTAATCATTATCATTTAAATTAACATCCAATTAATTATTATCCCTTAATTTTTTAACCCTCAAACCCTATGGGAGTTAACTTAACCACAAAGATGAAATGAATTAAACCCTAGGCTAGTTTCAGAACATGCAATCGTAGCACCCTACTTTGATTAATATTCTAAGTTGAGATTATGGTAAGTGGTTAATTAGGGTACAAATATAATCTGTAAATAATAATTAATTGAGTTTAGGGATGATATTTTAACTCTAAAAATTTATCTCGTGTGACTTGGTTTCACAGATTAAGTTTGCACTCTCATAATTTACACAAAATCTCGACCTTGCGTGTTTTTGTGTAAATTGTTAAATTGATTGCTTAATTTAATTTAAATTAAAAATCAATTAATAGAACATATTATTAGAATTAAATTATCTCATTGATTCAAAATAAATGAATGAATTAGGTTAGAATTAGATCGATTACATAAAAAACTACTCTTCCATGAGCGGTGTAGTCATCGTAGAAACGTTTTTCATTTGCAACGGTTTAGAAAGGGTATAACCCAATCTCATTTCCACTCTTGATTTCCAACCCAAATAGGAATATTAATAGAAGAATAAAATTGAAAATAACAAAATAAATGGAAGACAAACTAAGAGTTTATTGAAATAAGAAAAGCATTACAACATGAAGAAGAAGAAAGAGAAGAGGAGGGCTTGATGAGGGGATCCTTGCTTCAAGAGAAACCCCTCTTACAATGGTTGGATAATTGGAGTAAAACCTCTTCTATTATGCCTTAAACTTCCCAATTCACTTCCCAAACTCACTAAATGATAAAAACACCAATTTATATAGTGGTGGGGAGGCTAGGTTCAAAGTGGTTTCAAGTGTGAATGGGGAATCTCAGACAAATATTTTATGCCACCTTGAACCACCCATTTGACCACCAAAACGTGTGAATCATCTATCCTTCCAGAAGGGGTATCCGAGCAAAAATGAGTCATGTAGATCCTCTCAAAATTTGGGCCTTATCCAAGCACTAATGAAGAAGTTATTCCTCAAATACAAAACCCATGTCCATTCTGCCAAGTCCAGCCCACCATTGATTTAATGTCCCATTTACTCCATCCAAATGTACTTTTTAGCACTAGTGTCCTGAATAAAAGTTGTATAAAATTAAGTTAGGAACACCGTTAAAAAATATTAAGTTCAATTAATAAATATTAATATATTTATTTTCAAAATACCACAGTACATTTTAAAAGGGTAAAAATGGAATTTTCATCAAATTTTCAAATGAATGATCTAATCCCAAATATTTCATAAATGAATATTTTTAGAACAATGTGAGGAAATTATATCATTTATTATCAATAAAATATTCAACAAAATAGTGTTTTATCAACTCCCCCAAACTTACCCTTTTGCACTCCTGGGCAAAACCTCATATCAAGTAAACATCAAATCAAAACCAATTTTAAAACACATATCCTTGAGATTCAAAAATTCCAAACCAAGAAACAAAAGATATAATGCCTCATAAAAAACCATTATTTCAAGTTCTTAATTTATATCATTCAATATATTTCCACTTTATTTATCCTCCCATGCACAAAACACTTACCTCACTTGAATTTTCTCTTATCACACAAATGTCAATTTTTTTTGCAATGTATTTCTCATCCAAACTCATACAAGGACCACCATAGACTTTATAAATTCCTACATCACTACCCGATGTGAGTCAAGTACATATGTTTATCATGAGGACTTTTCAGGGTTGTTCTGTGGCTTTCAATTGGTAGGATTTAGATGTGAAAAATTCTGAGGCTGAATGAGGAGGGCTTGACTCTTTTTGAAGCAAACACTACTGGAAAACTAACCTATACCAACAGTTTGGAACTGTTGGTATAGGCCTCCAAACCATTGGTATAGCCTATACCAACGGTTTTGGAAACCATTGGTATAATTAATATGAAAATCTATACCAATGGTTATGGAAGCGTTGGTATATGTATTTTAAAAAAAACATTCGCTGGGATTTGATCCCAGGACCCCTAGTTTATTATTCAACGACTTAACCACTAACCTAACATGACTTTTGTGAATATAATTACATAAATATATATATGTATTCTCAGAATGATTTTAAATTTTTATTTATATAATGTTCTGGGTAAGAAGAAATGATAAAAAATCAAAGGATCTATACCAACGGTTGTCAAAACCGTTGGTATAGATCCTTTGATTCTGGGGCAAGGTTGATTTGTGGGGGACCTTTCCCAATGGTTTTGGAAAACCATTGGGATAGGTATACCCTTTCCCAACGGTTTTGGCCAAACTGTTGGGAAAGATGTCCACAAAGTGGACTTTTTCCAACGGTTTGGCCAAACCGTTGGGAAAGGGTATACCTATCCCAACAGTTTGCCAAAACCGTTGGGAAAGGTGGCCACAATGTGGGATTTCCCAATGGTTTGGCCAAACTGTTAGGAAAGACATACCCTTTCCCAACGGTTTGGACAAACCATTGGGAAAGGTGGCCTTAAAGTGGGATTTCCCAACGGTTTAGCCAAACCGTTGGGAAAGGGAACCTATACCAACGGTTTTTATGAACCTTTGGTATAGAAGCATTGGGAAAGGTCAGATTTCCAGTAGTGAAAATTGCATTAATCTAATTTTCACTTAAATATGGTCTCCTCATTAATCCCCATAGTATCAATTCAGCTCCATCATCATGAAAAGTCATGGAAAGTTTACACCATTCATCATTCAGCAAATAAAATGTCAATCTTCTCAAACATGATTTTCTTGAAAGCTCCAAATAGGCACAACTTTCTTCATCAATTAGAAGCTCCAGAAAAGGAACAACTTCACTTATCATGAAAGATCCATAAAAGGAACAAATTTCAATATAATGATTTTATTCAGAATCAAACACATCTCTTTAGAATTTAAATTTTCACTCGAATTATCACAAAATGTGGTAGCACAACACAAGACAACTTCCCCCACACTTAAGCTCAACTAGATTATGCAATTTCACTTCAAGAGTTGGTTGGATAGGGAAAATTGGCTTGTAATGTGGCTAACATAACATGCTATGCATGGATTCTAAGGGATAAAAGGATTAAATGTTCAAGGTAGGCCATTATAAAAAAATATTCTTTGAAATAGGGGTTTTAATACCAAACAAACGCCTCAATCATTTAAACATAAGTACCTCAAACCCTCAAGTTTTGACAGGAATAAATCAAATTCTCGTTAAATAAATCATGGTTTGGTTCTCTCAAGAAGTGAGGTGAATGTAAAGAATATGAAAATAATGGTTTAGAAGCCTCACAGAAAAGTGGTTTCAAATATAAAGATAGTGAGATGTGGCATGGGATTCGAAATTCAGTGTACTTTTAAAGAAATTACTAAATATTTGAACTTGAAACAAAGTCATTTCATCATTCATTTAAGCTTAGTTTCAAGTGATAAATTGTTTCACTTATTGATATGGATTTAAAAATGGCGATGAGAATTATTTCATCTCAAAAGTTTCAAAAACACACAGAAAATTGAAAAATAAACACACAAAATTTGAAAAACACACAATTTTGTTTTTTTGTTTTTTAACAGGAAAACAATTGAAATTACTAAACTAAAAGGTTCCCTCCCCCACACTTAAAATATTACATTATCCTAAATGTGAACCCATGATATGATATATGCGCATAAAATGTATAATTTTAAATAGGACAAAGAATAAAAAAGTTAAAGGGTTAGGAACAACCTGATGTGCTCAAGTGATGATGGGGTCATGTAGTGTGATAAAATCCACTGCATCAGTAGGAAGTCCCTCAATGTATCTCTTCAAACGTTGCCTATTGACTGTAAAGATCCTTCCTATGTCCTCTTGTGTGATCTCCACTGCACCATAAGAAAAAAATTAGTCACAATATAAGGACCTAACCATCTGGAACATAGCTTACCAGACATCAGCTTTAGTCGTGAACTATAGAGAAGGACTTTCTCTCCATCTGTTGCGCTAGCGAATGGACGTGCCGGCGGATAGAGATGCGGCTGCCGGGAGTCGTCGGGAGATGCCGGCGAGGCGGGGATGCCGCAGGAGGTGCCGGAGAGCCGAAACTTGAAGCTAGCCGCAGGAAGAAACTGGAGCCGGATGGCTGCCGGAAGAGGGGCGCAGGAGGAGGCCGGCGAGGGAGCAGGAGGTCGGGAGGCGGCGCTGGAAGCCGGAGGAGGCCGCCGGCGTGGAGGGGCCAGTAAGGGTGGAGGCCGGTTGCTGGAGGCCGGCTGTCGGAGGCGTCGGCAGAATAGGAGGCCGGCTGTCGGAGGCGCCGGCAGGAATGGAGGTCGGCTGTCGTGCAGAGAGGGGTTGGCAGGGCTGGAGGCCGGCGAGGGCTGGATGAGCCGGCAGGAATGGAGAGGGCTGGGAGTCTCGGCGAGAGCCAGCGCGAGGGAAGCCGGCGCGAGGGAAGCCGCAGTGAAGGCGGGGCCTGGCGCCGGGAGAGATCCGACACAGGGAGGGGTCGTGCGGAGGAGGAGCGCCGTTGGAGAAGCAGATGCGCCGGGAGTTGATCTGCGCAGAGAGGGGCGCCGGGAGGGTCGCGCTCGGGAGGGATCGTGCGCAGGAGGAGGGCGCGCCGGCTGGGTCGGGAGTCGGGAGCCACGCCTGGGTCGGGAGCCGAGAACCGCGCCTGGGTCGGGAGCCGAGTCGCGCCAGCAGGAGGGCCGCCGGGGAGCCGCGCCTGGGTCGGGGGAAGCCGGCAAGAGGGCCGCGGGCGTCTGGAACTGTGAAGAACCGCGGCGGAGGAGCGGCGTCGGCGTCGCGCGCAGCAGGGAGGAGACGCCGGGGGAGGAAGCCCGCCGGACGGGATGAGCTTGCTCGCAGGAGGAGCGCGCGGGACGATGGGGAGCCGGGACGCCGGGGAATCGGGAGCCGCGGGAGAACGTCGGGGCGAGGCGCTGGCGAGGGCACCGCGGAGCGAGGGGAGCCGCGCCGGGAGGGAGAGTCGTGCATGGCAGAGGCGGAGGGGCGGCGGCGGTAACCCTACGGGGCTTTGAGGCTGCCGCCCCCCACGGGGGAATTGCAAAGAACCCTAGATCGGAGAAAGAAAAAAAAATGTGAGGGAGGGATCAAATCTCCTCTGATACCATGTAAATTGTGAGGAAACCCCCTTGCCTCCTTTTCCTCAAAGTGGGGCAGATGCATTCTTTTATAATGAATGATAAACTCCACATCGGACCACAAGTCCGATGTGGGATACAGACTCCAACAATATTTATGATTTTTCATTGTTGCGGAGTTGTTGCCTTAGGATTTCTCATTGTGTGTTTTATACTCTGGGTGCTAGTTATCAACTCGGTGCATATTGGAGACGGGTTTCAAGGGTCACTCTCTCTCTTCATTGTCGGCCCGGGAGTACCAGTGGGGGGGGGGGGTCGTGACAACTATTTAGTATATTTCATTGTAGCCTTCCATTCCATATCAAACTAATTAGTAATGTTAAGATCCATTTCTTCAAGTCCTGGGTCTTCTAAGCCCAACACATAAGCCCTTCTAGGGTTTCATCCTAAAACTCATCGGTGCTAGGAGAAATTGTCCATCCAAACTTATATGTGAGTCACCATTCTTTGCGGAAACCGATGTGGGGTTGGGTTTGCACCCAATAATCCTCCCCTCAACCCAAAGACCACACAATTGGGTCTCCCCTTCAACGATAATTCACCAGATCCAACCATCTTGCACTGTCGTTTTCTCATCACTGGGACTCGCCGCCTGACCATTGCTATCAGAAAGACTTTCGACACAAGGCACCATGGATCCACACGCTTCGAATGAACCGCTGTTATCATTGTCAAACTGGTTTTGGGGAATACTCCACCCTACATCACACCTGGCATGCACCATGGCTCTGATACCACTTGTTAAGATTCATTTCCTCCGGTCTTCGGTCTCCTAGGCCCAACACATAAGCCCTTCTAGGGTTCCATCCTAAAACCCATGGGTGCTAGGAGGAATTGTCCATCCAAGCTTATATGTGAGCCACCATCATTTGCGGAAACCAATGTGGGATTAGGTTTGCACCCAACAAGTAACACATCAATCCTAATTTCACTCCATCTCATGTTTTTAACATTTTTAATAGAAAGACTTCACTCCAGCGAAATGGAGCTTGAATTCTATATGATGCATCATATATCAATATTCAGTTATGGAATTGGAATTGGACATTGAAATTATTTGTGGTAAAATATTGAAAATAACATGAATAATAATATCTGATATTAAATAGTAAAATATGATAAATAGTAAAATACAAAAAAATCTTAAAAATTATTGTTTTTCAAAGTCAAAAAACAACATTTAAAAGCTAGAAATTCACAATTCAACTTTCCATATGTATGCCCACTTGGATGGGGAACTTTCCATTTAGATGGTTTGATTTTATTTTTCTTCTTTTATACATATGCAATTTGGATGGTCAATTTGCCACATTCATGGTCGATTTCATTTATATGTATGGAATTTCTTGTTTGCAACCCCTTTCAATTATCTCACACGCACACATAGATGTATATCTAATACTCATTCGCATGCAAATACATAGAAAATAATGAATGATTTTAAATATAATCCACACTCATTCACATGTAAAAGACCATGATGACCACAGTAAAATTGAATCAATAATTAAATAAAGACCCTATGCAAAAAACCTGCAATTTAAATATTTTGACTAAAAAACTAGTTAACAATGAAACAAACAAAAGTAATTGTAAAGCAACTTTATACCATTCTACCTTTCGTTGTCCAAGAATAAATCAATCCAAGTTACGAGTTTTCTTCATCTGCAAACATATTATGTCGTTGCAGCTCCCGGCGTTTTCCGCAACAACTGGTATCAAAGCTTGAGTTCGGAGTTCTCGAATTAAATGATGGTTGTAGAAGAAGGCAAGACGAAGATCGATCACTTCAATAGAACTGACTTCAGTTACTGGAGGATGCGGATCGAAAATTATCTTTATCAAAAAAAGATGCATTTGCCGCTTCTGGGTTTAAAGCCAACAAACATGAAGCAGTCGGAGTGAGAGCTGTGGATCGACAAGTTCTGCGAATTGTGCGCCTTACGTTGGTAAAAAACGTGGTGTTCAACATCAGAGAGGAGAAGACAACGATTGAGCAAATGAAAACTCTCTCAAATATGTACGAGAACCCTTCTGTGGCAAACAAAGTGCACTTGATGCGACAATTGTTCAATCTAAAAATGGTTGAAGGGAGAATTGTTACAAATTACATCAACGAATTCAATAGCATCATAAGTCAGCTGGCATCGGTGAAAATTGCGCTTGGTGATTAGATATGTGCACTAGTTTTACTGTCTTCATTACCTGACAGCTGAAAAGCGATTGTAACAGTTGTGAGCAGTTCTTTAGAGAATATCAAGCTGGTTCTGAAGGATGTACTGGACCTAATCCTTATTGAGGATATCCGAAAAGAATCGGGCAGATCCTCTGGTTCTGCTCTAAATGTAGAAAGAAGAAGAAGATATGCACAGCGAGCCAATCGTAGAGAACGATCAAAGTCAGCAGGAAAGAGCAGAGACAAGGTGCAGGACTTACGGGAAGAAAGAACATGTCAAGAAAGAATGCAGAGATAAACGGAAGACATCTTAAACCAGTGAAACAAACACGACGGCTGAAGGAACTGATGACGTGTTGTTGCTGAGCATGGATAATGGAGTCTTGGATTTTAGGTTATGGGGCATTGTTCCATTCCACGTCGGAAAAGAGTTTCCTGAACAATTTTGTTTCTGGAAATTTTGGCAAGGTGCATCTTGTTGATGATGAACCCTTGCAGATTGTGGGGAAAGGAAATGCACAAATCAAGGCCAATAGTGGGAGTTTGCTGGTTTTCGAAAACGTGAGGTATATCCTTGGTTTAAGAATAAATCTTATTTTTGTTGGGCAGCTTGATAATGCAGGCTTCAGTACCATATTTACTGGTGGTGCCTGGAAGATTATCAAGGGAGTTGTGGTCATTGCTCGGGGAGCAAAGAATTGTACCTTGTACAATATGACATAGACTAGCATGGACATGCTTACATCAATAAACTCTGTTGGGGATTCACAATTATGGCAATACAGGTTAGACCACACGAGTGAGAAGGGAATGAAGGTGCTGGCGACAAAAGAAATGCTACCGAAGCTAAAATCGGTGAAAGTTGGTTTATGGGAAGATATCGTTTTTGAAAAGCAAAAGAATGTATTATTTGTAAAAGGAGGCAGAACACCGAAAGCTGAGAAGCTGGACCTGGTGCACACAGATGTTTGGGGGTCTGCACAAATACATTCTCTTAGAGGGTCACAATATTATGTGACATTTATCGACGACTCAACAAGGAAGGCATGAGTTTACTTTCTGGAAGAAGAAAAATCCGATATATTAAGATGTTTTAGAAGTGGAAAATCATGGTTGGGAATGAGTCAGGAACAAAACTCAAATGCTTGAGGTCGGACAACGGTGGAGAGTACGACATCAATGAGTTTAGGAAATTCTATTCAAATAACAAAATTCGGTGGGAGAAGACTATTCCACGAACACCGCAGCAGAATGGTGTAGTTGAAAGGATGAATAGGAAACTAAATGAATGTGCCATGAGCATGAGGCTGCATTCAAGGTTACCTAAGACCTTCTGAGCTGATGCAGTGAACATGGCAGCATATCGCATCAAAAGGAGTCCATCTGTACCAATGGGAGAATGTCAACTCGAGGAGTTCTGGTTTGATGAGGAGGTAAGACTCACATTTACGGGTCTTTGTTTGTTTGGCATATGTACATGTTGATGCTGATGCAAGGGACGCGCTTGATGCTAAGTCCAAAAGATGTTTCTTTATTGGCAATGGTGTTGTGGAGTTTGGTTATCGCTTTTGGGATGATCTCAACAAGATGGTAATCAGGAGCCAGAACGTGGTATTTAATGAAGGTGTCACGTACAAGGATCGCCATGCAACTGAAGATGAAGATGGGAACAAAGAATCAGAGTGTAAAGAGCAAGTGGAGCTTGAAGATGTTCCTGAAAATGTGACACCAGAACCAATGGAGCCTACTCCTCAAGTGGAGTTGAAAAGATCAACAAGAGTAGGTTTGTGCAGAGGTATTCACCATCCTTACATTGTCTGTTATTGACTGACATTGGAGAACCGGCATGTTTTGAAGAGGCAATGCAGTTGAAGGAGTCGAGCAAGCGGGAGCTGGCTATGAAGGAGGAAATTTCCTCATTGCATGATAACAACACTTGGGAGTAGACAGCTCTGCCAAAAGGAAAGAAAGCATTGCAAAACAAGTGGGTATACCGGGTCAAGGAAGAACACGATGAAAAGAGAAGGTACAAAGCCAGGTTGGTGGTGAAGGGTTTTCAACAGAAAGGAGTAGATTTCACTAAAATCTTCTCACCTGTCATGAAGTTTACCACCATTTGGGTGGTTCTCAGCATTGTGGCATCAGAAGACTTGTATCTTGAGCACCTTGATGTGAAGACGACCTTCTTTCATGGAGATCTAGAGGAAATCTATATGCAACAGTCAGAAGAGTCTGGGACGGAAGACCTGGTGTGCAAACTTCAGAAGAGCTTGTATGGGTTGAAGCAGGCATCAAGGCGGTGGAACAAAAAGTTTGATTCATTTATATATAAAAATGAATACAAACGATGTGGCATGGATCAATGTTATTACATCAAGTCTTTTGGTGATGAATATTGTTGGACCCCATTTCAGTTTAATGGGTATTTCTGAGTCCCACATCGGACTTACCCTCCTTCTATTTTGTTTTACTCATCTATAAAAGAATGTCTCCACGTCTCATTGAGGTAAGGGGAATTCACCATCTACATGGTATCAGAGGGAAATTAATCCCAAGCCCTCCCTCCCTTGCGAATTCCTGGTTCTGTCCGGCCCCGCCTCTCTCCCCTCTGCCCTAGCCATTCCCGGCGGGCCTCTCTCTCCCGGCGCGGCTCCCCTCCCGGCGGCCCTCTCTCCCGGCGCGGCTCCCCTCTGCCCTAGCCATTCCCGACGGGCCTCTCTCCAGGCGCAGCTCCCCTCCCGGCAGCCCTCACTCCAGGTGCGACTCCCCTCCCGGCACCATCGCTCCACAGTGCCCTCGCCCCGGCGCCCTCGCCCAGCGGTGCCCTCACCCCGACGCCCTCGCCCAGCGGCGCCTCGCCCAGCGGCGCCACGCCCCGGTGCCCTCGCCCAGAGGCCCTCGCCCCAACGCCCTCGCCCAGTGGCGCCTCGCCCCGGCGCCCTCGCCCGGAGGCGCCTCGCCCCAGCGCCCTCGCCCAGCGGCGCCCTCGCCCCGGCGCCCTGGTCGAGCGGCCCCCTCACCCCGACTACCGGCTCCCCGCGCAGCTCCCGGCAACCCCGCGCCAACCCCGCCCTCCTTGCGCGCTCGTCCCGGCGACCCAGCGCCGACCGCGCCTTCCCCGGCGGTTCCCGCTCCCGCCCGCCCTTCTGGCTGATCCCGACGACCGCGCCACCCGCGCCTCTTATCGCCCACCATGGAAGCTTCCTCGATTTTTCCTTCCCTGATCACCGCCTCATCCCGGCTTGTAGATGATAGGTTGGACGCCACAAATTTCTCCGTCTGGCGAAAGACGGTCTTGATGTCCCTGCGCGGCATGGGCCTTCATTCTCATCTTGAGAATCCTCCACCCGCCATGACTGACACCAAATTCGACTCTTGGCAACTTTCGGATAGCAAAATATTCGCATTACTGGTCAACTCCATGGACCGATCGGTGAAAGATGTTACCCGAACTGCCAACACTGTCAAAGAACTTTGGGATTCGTTGACTGTCATGTATTCCGAGACCAACAACTTGGCTCAGGTCTCCGACATTCTACAGCGTCTATCCCAAATCCGACAGCAGCATCGGACCTTTCCAGCCTATTTCTTGGAATGGAAAGGTCTCCGGGACGAACTGCAAGAACTCTGGCCCGTTCCTCAGACTCCGACGGAAGCGCAGACTCAACGGGACCAGCTTTGCATTTTCAATCTCCTGAATGGTCTCGCCCCGGACTATGCCACGACGGCCACCGAGATGTTTGTCAGCCCTTCTACGCTGGATATCCCATAGGTTTATCATCGCATGGGGAAAGCTCATCGGGCCCTTGCCCCACCCGTCCCTAGCCATGATCACACTGCTCTCCTAGGTCGTGGCGGTGGCCGCCCTACCGGCACTCGTGGACGCGGTCGTGGAGACGGCCGACCTCGCCCCCTCTGTCAGCATTGTGGCAAGCTCGGCCACCTGGTTGACCGTTGTTGGGTCCTTCATGGCCGTCCCGCTTCGCACCCACGACAGGGCCAGACTGCGATCCGAGATGCATTATCACCTGCTGCTGCTCTTCCGTCGTCTTTGGATCTCTCCATGGTTGAGATCCAGCTGATTCACGATCATAGGACCACCTCCATGCCGGGCTCTTCATCAGCATCTCTTGCCCACTCCGGTGGTCCCATTGATTTTGTCAGTCATCGTTCCCCTGCCTGGATGCTTGACTCAGGTGCGTCCGACCATCTTACCGGGGATGCAGGTATATTCTACAACTACCGTCCCTATACTGGTTCCTCAGCCATCACTGTTGCTGACGGTTCCACTCTCCTCATTGCCGGCTTTGGTACATGCTCCCTCACCTCCTCCCTTCACCTATCCTCGGTGGCTCATGTACCACGCAGTCCGTTTAACCTGCTTTCCATCAGCAAGCTGACCAAGGATCTCAATTGTAATCCTATCTTTACCTTGTCTTCTGTTGTGTTTCACGAGTGCACGACGAATCAGGAACTTGGTAGAGGCCAGCTTCGAAATGGGGTGTACATGTTCGATGGTCCGACATCCGTCGCCTGCACGTCTGTCTCTGCTCGTGCCGTAGACCTCCATTCTCGGTTGGGCCACCCCTCCGCCTCTGCTCTTCATCATCTCTACCCAGATATTAGTCCATCTTTATCTTTTCATTGTGAGTCATGTACCTTTGCGAAACACCATCGCACATCATATTATCCTCGACTTGACACACGGGCCGCCATACCCTTTGATTTGGTTCATTCAGATGTATAGGGTCTCCGTGCCACCTCGGGTCAATCCGGGTATAAATATTACATCTCTTTCATTGATGATTTTTCCCGTATGACATGGCTTTACCTTCTTCGAGATCGGACAGAAGTTTTCTCCACCTTTCAGACTTTTTATCATGAGATCCAAACACATTTTTCTATCTCTGAAAAAGGTTTGCGCTCCGACAATGGGCGGGAATACTTATCCACTCCCTTTCAGCAGTTTGTGCGGGCACACGACATCATACATCAGACCTCCTGTCCTGATACCCCTCAGCAAAATGGAGTGGCCGAGCGAAAACACCGGAATATTCTGGAAACAGCTCATGCCATCCTCTTCCACCGCCAGGTGCCTCTCCACTTCTGGGGGGATGCCATCCTCACTGCCACATACCTCCTCAATCGTCTTCCTTCCTCCATCCTTCAGGGGAAGACTCCTTTTCATACCCTGTTCTCCTCTCTTCCCCCTCACTCTCTTCCACTCCGCGTCTTCGGATATCTCTGCTATGTTCGGGACACTCGCCCCAATCTCTCAAAACTTTCTCCCAAATCCCTCCGGTGTATTTTTCTCGGCTATTCCCGCACTCAGTGTGGCTATCGGTGCTTCTCTCCAGACTTACGCCGCTACATCACCTCTGTCGATGTATCGTTTGTCGAGAGCTCTTCTTTCACTCCGCCCTCTCCTCATCCAGCCACTACCATCGATGACTGTCTTCCTCTCCTGTTTCACCAGCCTCTGGTGTCTCCTCCTACAGGTCATCGCTTTGGACAGGTCTACTCTCGTCGTCCATCAACTGTACCCCCCATCCAGGCCGAGGACCACATTGTTCCCACTTCGTCAGATGCTCCTGTCACGGAACCCGAGGACTTGTCAATTGCACTCCGAAAAGGTACTCGATCGTGTCAGACTACTCCTTTATTTACATCTTCTTACAAAGGTTTGTCAGCACTGGAGGCGATCTCTATTCCCCGCACAGTTGGTGATGCCAAGTCACACCCGGGGTGGCTACAGGCTATGCGAGATGAACTGCAGGCTCTGGAGGACAATCATACATGGTATCTGGTCCCCCTCCCTGCGGGCAAACAGGCGGTCGGCTGCAAGTGGATATTTACGATCCGTCTCAATCCCGATGGCTCTCTTTGTCGCCTCAAAGCCCGGCTTGTGGCGAAGGGCTTTGCTCAGACGTATGGCATCGATTACTTTGAGATCTTCTCTCCAGTAGCCAAGATGGCCTCTGTCCGCCTGTTCATATCTATGGCTGCTCATCATCACTGGCCGCTTCATCAACTGGATGTCAAGAATGTCTTTCTCCATGGCTTTCTGGGCGAAGAGGTCTACTTGCGCCAGCCCCCTGGCTTTTCAGCATCTGGTGCCGACTCCCATGTCTGCCACCTTCGTCGCTCCCTCTATGGCCTCAAGCAGTCTCCTCGGACTTGGTTCGGCCGCTTCAGCACAGTCGTCACAGCCTTTGGCCTCTCTCGCAGTATGAAAGATCACACCATCTTCTTCCGTACAACGACGCATGGTTGTATCTTGCTCATGGTCTATGTTGATGATATCATCATCACAGGGAGCGACTCCACAGGAATCGCCAACCTCAAGGCGCACCTCCACCACCACTTTCACACCAAGGATCTGGGTCCCCTTACCTACTTCCTTGGCATCGAGGTCTCCCGTTCTGAGGACACTATCTCTCTCTGCCAACGCAAATATGCTCTTGATATCTTGCAGGATGCAGGTTTGAGCACAGCGACTGCAGTTGACACTCCTCTTGAGCCTGGGGAACAATCTCTCCATACCGACTCGGAACCATTTCCTCATCCCGAGAGCTATCGACGTCCGGTGGGTAAACTTAACTACCTCACCATGACGCGACCTGACATTGTCTGCACCGTTGGCAAAGTCACCCAGTTCATGAAGCATCCAACCAGATCTCAGTGGGATGTTGTCTTCCGCATTGCCAAATACATCAAGAAAGACCCTGCACGTGGCCTTCGGTACTCACATCATACTCATCTTGATGCTGAGGCCTTCTGTGATGAGGACTATGCCGGTTGTCTCGCTACCCACAAGTCTACTTCGGGATTCGCCGTGTTCTTCGCCGATAACCTAATCTCCTGGCGTAGCAAGAAGCAAATTGTCGTTTCCAGATCGAGTGTCGAGGCCGAATACCGCGCCATGGCCACGGTCACCACTGAGATCATCTGGCTCTGTCACCTCCTCTAAGAGTTCGGCTTCCCAGCACAGACTTCTGCTCATATCTGGTGTGATAATCAGGCAGCCACAAAGATTGCCTCGAATCCCATCTTCCATGAACAGACGAAGCATATCGAGGTGGACTGCCACTTTCTTCGACAACATCTGGAGCAGAACCATATCAGCTTTGGCCATATTCCGACGGCGGATCAGCTTGTCGACCTCTTCACCAAAGGCCTCCCAGGAGCTCGCCTTGACTCTCTCACTACCAGGCTAGGTATTCACAGCCTCCATGGCCCAGCTTGAGGGGGAGTATGAGATGGTCTTTGTGTTTTGTCTTCCTTTTTCTTTGTGGGACTCAATCCAATCTGGGCATGTCTAGCTTGAGGGGTAGTGTTGGACCTCATTTCAGTTTAATGGGTATTTCTAAGTCCCACATCGGACTTACCCTCCTTGTATTTTGTTTTACTCATCTATAAAAGAATGTCTCCACCTCTCATTGAGGTAAGAGGAATTCACCATCTACAAATATATTATATTGCTTTTGTATGTGGATGACATGCTCATTGCAGGATCATGTATGCAGATTATTGATGAGTTGAAGTTGACCGAAAAGTTCAAGATGAAGGATCTTGGAAAAGCTGGCAAGATTTTGGGGATGAAGATCAAAAGAGATCGTACAGCTAAAACCTTGATGTTATCACAAGCTGACAACATTGGAAAGGTTTTGAGCAGATTCAGTATACTGGAAGCAAAGTCGGTTTTTATTCCCCTGACGAGTAATTTCAAATTATCAAAGGAGCAATCACCGAAGATGACGTAAGAGGTTGAGTGCATGGCAATGGTTCTATACGCATCAGCTGTTGGAAGTCTGATGTATGTCATGGCCTGTACTCGACCTGACATTGTTCATGCAGTGGGAGTTGTGAGCAGGTATATGGCTAACCCTGAAAAGCAATATTGGGAAGCTGTGTTTTGGGAAAGGAAAATCATTGCAGGGGTATATGGATGCTGACCTTGGAGGTGACGTCGACAGCAGGAGGAGCACCACAAGTTATGTGTTTACCTGTAGAGGAACTGCAGTGAGTTGGATATCTCACCTGCAAAAGGTGGTGGCTCTATCCACCACAGAGGAAGAATACATTACTATAACAGAAGCCGGGAAGGAGATGGTATGGCTGAAGAACTTATCGGATGAATTGGGTAGAAAGCGAGAGAAAAATATATTGCATTATGACAGTCAAAGTGTTATACATCTTGCAAAGAACCCAGTGTTTCATTACCAAAGGAAGCACATTCAGTTGAAGTAACATTCTTATCAGAAGTTTGATACAGGATGGGTTGCTGACATTGCAGAATATTTGTGGAACAAACAATCCAACAGATATGTTGACGAAGCCGATGGTAATACAGAAGTCGAGGCACTGTTCTGTCTCTGTTGGTCTCCACTGATAAATAAAGGATGAGAGGCGGAATATGGGAGGACACTACGGGACCACAAAAAGGAAAACAACTGGTATTTCATGAACCGTCAACTTTAATTTGAAGTTGTGAATGGAAAGCACGCCACAGATGAGTGAAGAAGAGGAGAGCTCGGGTTAAGTAAGTTGTCTTAGTCAGTGGCATTGAAGCGGGTTAGTGTAGCGGATCAAACTCCAAATGGAAGATTGTTGGATTGGTGTAGCTCGGTCCGTTTTGGATAATGATTGGGTCGAATGGTTTCGGCTCATACTGCGCACCAGCTCGCAACTCTACGGATCAAGTTTCGTAGTGAGCTCATTGGGTGTTGTAAGGGGGAACACGCCTCTATTCTGGGGGTTCGAAGGCCGGAGGTCACCGGTCCAAATTTTGGGGCACTGTAGCAATAGCGACCTAATGTAGCAGAGCTTACCGGACGACACCGACAAGGCATTGTAGTAGTGCAGACTTCGGCACAACTATTATAGCAGATCGGACTTTGGAGACAATTGTCACGACCCGCCTTCACCAAGATGAGAGAAGGAACAGCAGGTCGCCAGACCCTTCTTTCTTCAAGTTGAAGGAGAGATAATGACCCCCGAGACCCGCCTTCAATAGGTCACGGAGTGGCGACTAGCACCAAGGGTATAGAATCACACACAAGATGGAAGACATTACCCTTTTTATTTAATAGGATCGGGAGATAAGATAGTAAATCCCAACAACACCGAAAGTAGAAGTACAGGTAAAGCCAAAACAAACCATTCTCATCCGCATGTTCCAAAAGTAAATGATACAAAAGTAAAAGAAAACCCCAAAAAGAAGTACCAAAAGAAAGAAAAACAGCAACAGCAACTGTCCCAACGTCTGAACTAGTATGACCCTGCATGATCCCTGAAGTCCTCCTAGAAACCTGAAAACAGTTTTATATACGTAGAGTGAGCATACAAGTATACTCAGTAGGGAAAACCAAAAACTCTCGTGCACAAGTGGGGAGGCATTCTAATGACCCGTGAGAAAAGAGATAACCGAAACACCTAGCAATGAAAATTGTCCACCCAAGCCTCACCAAGGCACGCTCCCCAAATAACGCAAGTCAAGAAATATAATAGTTGTTGGACCCCATTTCATTTAAGTGGGTATTTCTGAGTCCCACATCGGACTTACCCTCTCTGTATTTAGTTTTACTCATCTATAAAAGAACATCCTCACCTCACATTGAGGTAAGGGGAATTCACCATCTACATGGTATCAGAGGGATCTTAATCCCGACCCTCCCTCCCAGTGGATTCCCAGTTCTGTCCGGCCCCGCCTCTCTCTTCCCCCCTCTGGCTCTGCCCTAATCTCCCGGCGGCTCTCCCTCCCGGCGACCCTCCCTCCAGGCGGCTCTCCCTCCCGGCGACCCTCCCTCCAGGCGGCGCTCCCTCCAGGCGGTGCTCCCTCCCGGCGGCTCTCCCTCCCAGCGACCCTCCCTCCAGGCGGCACTCCCTCCCGGCGGCTCTCCCTCCAAGCGGCTCTCCCTACCGGCGCGGCTCCCTTCGCCCAGCGGCGCCTCGCCCCCGCGGATCGCCCTCGGCCTCATCCCGGCGCCCTCGCCCTCGACCCAGCGGCGCCCCTCCCGGCCAGCCCTGCCGTGCGCACGCCTCCTGCGCGGATCGCCCTCCTTCCTGGCGCGACGCCCTCCCGCGGCTACCGGCTCCTCGGCGTCCCGGCTCCCCGTCGTCCCGCGCCTCCTGCGCCTCCCGGCCACCCTCGCCTGGCGCGCTCCCGGCAACCCTCGCCCGGCGCCTCCCGCTGCTCCCGCGCCTTCCGCTGCCCCCGCGCCTCCCGCGCGCTCCCACTGCTCTCGCCCTGCAGCCCCCCCTTCCGCCGCCTTTACCCAAGCAGGCGCCCGCGCCCTCGTCCCGGCAGAGCACCCTCGTTCCGACAGCCCTTCCAGCACGCGCCCGTCCTGCGCACGATCATCCCGTCAGCCCGCTGCCTCCGCTACCCGACGCTTCCATGGCAGATTCCTCGAGACGTGGCCGTGCTTCAAGTCATCCACGTCCCTTCTGTCAACATTTTGGCAAGTTTGGCCACCTGATCGCCCGATGTTGGGTCCTGCATGGACGACCATCTCAGCACCCGCGGCAGGGACAGTCTGCGGTCCAGGACGCGTCCCCGACCGTCGCCTCTCTTTCCCCGTCTCTGGCCCTTTCTATGGCCAACCTCAGGCGGCCTCATGATCCTCCGGCCTCTGTCCGACCCGGTCCCTCCTCGGCTTCTCTGGCCCGTACTGTTTGCCCCACTGCCTTTGTCAGCCATTGCTCCCCTGCATGGCTGCTGGACTCTGGTGCCTCCGACCACCTCACCGGTGATGCTAGTATGTTGACGTCTTACTGCCCATATGCTGGTTCTTCAGCCATCACCATCACTGATGGCTCCACTATCCCCATAGCGGGCTTCGGCGCATGCTCCCTGACTCCATCGATACACCTACCCTCTGTGGCAAAGGTGAATCACCTAATCTCTGTCTGTTACAAGAAAATGCACGAACAACATTAACAAAGGTGGAAGCAATCTCGTCTACTTCTTTCGAGAAGCCTATTAAAATGGCAAATAATGGAGTGGGGTGTGACGAGGAGTCACTGCCCGAACTTCCGTTGGAGGAGAAATTTTTTCCAACGAATCGAGTGGCCTCTCTGAAATTCATGTCAAAGTTTACTGAGACATGCTGAGGAGCGACAACAACGTAATGATGTGCGACCAATGGAGCGGGGGGTCCTCCCGCAGCAAGGAACCTTTTACGCAAGTTGTGGATGAAATCATGAGGGCTACTGTGACTACCGATACCGCAGATCCCATGTTAGCTACTTAAAAAGTTGAGTTGTCAGTGCCTAGAAATCATGATTCGCGAGGCCCTTCAACTTTTTGTTTTGTCAGACATTCATGGCAATGGTATTTTGGCACGTTTTTTGAAGTGGAACAACATACTGGCATGTTTGAGATTAATTTAATGAAATAGGAAGCACGAACAAGAGGCTTCCCATAAATTGTTCATTGGGGGAATGTGCCACCCAAAGTCAGGGCAACATAGAGTTGAGCTAACAACAATGTATGTCATGGAAGCAGGGAGGAGCGTATAGGAGATTGTTTGTCGTGCATATGCGGCAAGGGCACATTATATAGAACCACGACAACTCGATCCTATAACACTATTGTTTGGTCTTGCCCAAAGCACAAATGCATGAAGGCATGTATGGGAGGTTGTTTGGTTCACCTGCGTAGCAAGGCCACTCTTCTTCAGTCTTGAGGACAAAACTGTTTTCATGTGGTGGTGAAGCGATAGAGACTAGTTGTCCAGTCAGAAGGAATATTCTAATAAGAGGTATAATTGTCTTGTTGGGGGGATAACAAATTATGTTTGGTAGGGGGCACACAAAGGTTGTTAAATAGAGAGGCTAAAGCGAAGCGAAGGAGAGAAGATATTCTGGAAATCGATTGTAAGGCTTGTAATTGATTTGTAATTCTCTGGTTCGATTTTACACACACACAAGTAGTCCTCTGTTTCTATCACTCAAACACTATAACAACCTCCTCACTAAACCATTATGATTGTTCAACTGAAAAGTCACCGGTGGTCAAATCCCAAATTATCACTCTTTCCCCATTCCCACAACAAATACCCATTAACCATTCTCCCTTGTCACTTCACCCTTTTAAACCCCAAATTCCTAGAGTATGAGCCCACAAACCCTAAACCCACCCCATCAACTAAGAATGGATGGCAAGGAAGATCTCCCCAACCAAACCCACCTATTAACCTACAAAGAAACTAGGGAGAAATCTTAATACATATTCCAAACCATCCAAACTCACCCCTAGAAAATCCTAAACCCCTCCACGTGTACCAAGCATCAAACAAACTCCTCCCTCAAAGGAATCCACATCAACCTTTATCTATCCATACCATTGATGGATATGAAAATCATTATAGATTAGAAAGATCATTAGGAAGGAAAATGGATAGTGGAAACTCTCTTCGAGGCAAGGGAATAAACATTTGGAGAGTTGGTTGAGTTTTTGACTAATTATACATTGAAGAATGATTTTGTAAAATTTGTACTAGAGAGAAGGTGTAAATGTCAATACCACAAGATTTTTCAGTTGATTGTGGTATCTACACACAATAGTGTTGACATTCTTGGTCATTGCAAGTAGAGTTGGTGAATCAATTGAAAATGATGATTTTTTATTCAATTATTGCATATGGAAAAGTGCTTGGTAAGCTACTACTTGGGTGTGAATAACAAGACCAAAGGAAGCATTATGGGGGAATACTAATCACATTTTTCGCAAACTTAGAGGTATTTAAAAAATTCCTACCCGACATTTTTAGCATGTATTTGAAAAAATCCCTACCTAAGACCTCCGTAGGAAAAACCACTTTACATAAATCGAGACCACATTTCAAATTCTGGGGGCTGATTAAGAGCTGCAAGAGGAAAAGGAGGATGAATCGCATTTCAAGAGTGGAGAGAGCCTTCCGTGATTAGGGGCACAGTTCAATCCTCTTCGTCAAAATGCCATAATCTTCCCTTCGTTATTTGGAAGACAAAGTTGATCTTTTGATGATGAAGGTGGATTGAATTGAAAAAACTACTTAAGTCACTATGTATCACACAGTCAGACGCTCACTAGATCACATGCCAACTCCCATACTTCCCACAAGGATAACAATCTTGGAGCCACTTTGGAGGATCTCTTTGGAAAGATCACACCATGCCTTGGCATAAAATCAAGAGAAACGAGCAAAACCCACAATCCAAGAAGAGACACAAATCGGAGGAAGAGCAGCCTAGGGAGGAGGAAGCGTCTCCCCTCCTAAGAAAAATGTGAAGTTGGAGGTTGTGCCCAACAAGTTCACTTAGTATAAAAAAGGGAGGCTCAAGGAGCAATAGGAATTGATCATGCAAAATATAAAGGAGATGGTAGTGCAGCAACAAATGGAAAAACTCATGTTTGACCCCCACAACCCCAACTAAGGTCATCACATTTAAGGAACCATCATTTACTCTCCCAAAAAACAACATGATATGGTAACAATATGATAATCATGGAAGAATAAAAATGAAGATGCTTCTATAAATTAAAAACACATTACATCATGCCAAAATAATAAATGCTCTTAAATATATACTTGGTTAATAAATACCATCACAAGGATTTATACTGCTCAATCAAACGCGACGCGTGTAGGCGTGAATCAGGAACCACTGTACACCCTAAACTCTTCAGATATGACATCTGCCATCAAAGATATTAGTTGTATTCATTGGCTTAAACAGACTTCAAATCCTAACAATTGAACAAAATAATGTGCCCACTCACCTGTTTATCAGTGGGTGCAGATGAATCCATTGCATTTTCAATCCTCTGTTTCTGGAAATATTCCTGCAACATTCACCAAGTTATATAAAATAACAATTACAACAACAACAATAATAATAATAGACTACCTGTTTCTCTCTCATCAAATGAGCACGTTGGTCAGCAGGAATCTGTTCCCACCTCAACACCTGCCCATGAAAAATAACTAATTTGAAATTACAGTTCAATTATATGGAAGATAACGAAGATGACAGCAGAACATACGTGGTTTGCATACTGAAATGCTTCATCATGCCTCAGACAAGACTTCAACACATGTAGAAAATTCTGAAAGCACAGTTGATAGATAGATAAATACACACACACACAAAAAGAGCAAGCACCCCAACAGCAAAGTACTACATTAACTTTAAATTCCAAAATACTGTACATGTGACTGCAGAAGTTCTGTGAGTTTTTTTTTCATCATAAATAATCATGACACATGCGTGTGATCATTAGCAAATATGAAAAAAAAATATATATGAATCTAAATAAATTAGATATCCCTCACACTAATCCAAAGGGTTCAAAACAAGCTTCTAATGTCATTTTTAACTTGTTTCTGTCATTACCTCGCTTTTGACAAACATTAGACAAAATAAGGAGGTGATGTATTCAGTAAAAATCCGATGTCATCCTTAACATGTTGCTGGCTTTACCACAGAATCAAGATATTCTAATCCTTTGAAATCATGTCCTCAGTTGCTTTTTGGGTTTTCAAATCTTAACTCACAAAAAAATGGCAAAATGTTATTGAATAATTAAGATTGTTAATAAGAAAAGGAATGACAGGCTGTACAGTAAGGTTGAAGCGATGTTTCAATAATCATGATGATAGAAATTCTAGAAGAAATCACTACAACATCAATCCAAAATAAGGAGGTGACGTATTCAGTAAGAATCTGATGTCATCCTTCACATGCTGCTAGCATTACCCTAGAATCAAGATATTCTAATCCATTTAAATCATGTCCTCCGTTGTTTTTGGGTTTTCAAATCTTAACTCACAAAAAAATGGCAAAATGTCATTGAATAATTAAGGTTGTTAATAAGAAAAGGAATGACAGGCTGTACAGTAAGGTTGAAGCGAAGTTTCAATAATCACAATGATAGAAATTCTAGTAGAAATCACTACAACGTCAATTCAAAATAAGGAGGTGATGTATTCAGTAAGAATCTGATGTCATCCTTAACATGTTGCTGGCATTATCCCAGAATCAAGATATTCTAATCCTTTGAAATCATGTCCTCAGTTGTTTTTTGGGTTTTCAAATCTTAACTCACACAAAAAAATGGAAAAATGTTATTGAATAATTAAGGTTGTTGATAAGAAAATGAATGACAGGCTGTACAGTAAGGTTGAAGCGAAGTTTCAATAATCAGGATGATAGAAATTCTAGTAGAAATCACTACAACGTCAATCCAAAGCGAAGGGAAACTGTCAGACTTGTACACCATGTTAAGGGCTTATGTGAAAGTTTTACAAGAATATGCAACTAGGAAGTAAAACAATATACAATATGTGTGTGTGTGTCTATATGTATATATTTATTTAAGTATTTATTTATTTATTTATTTATTTATTTTATTTTTATTTTTTCGAGCAATAGACATTTCTTTTTTGCCACCGTTTGTGCAAGATCCAGGGAAAGGAAATGGGCAAGGGAAAGTTGGAAGTATGGCTGTTTGGAAAAATGGATGTAAAAAATGAAATTCATATTTTTCGAACAATATTTCCCCTATTTAACCCTTATTAGACATCATTACTAAACCTATTGGATGCAAAGTTGTCATTCTTTTTTTTTTTTTACTAAACCTATGGAGGAAGCACAAATAAGTTTTTTTACTAAACCTAGGGAGGAAGCACAAATAAGTGATGGGATTAAAGGAAAGCAAGTAGTGACAGAAGAAAAGGCCGAAGTACTTAAGGAGTCATCTACAAGTGGTGATATGAAGATTCAGAAGAATTTGTGTGAGAGATGTGAGCAGTCCGGGCATGGTTCAAAAGATTACTGAGGTGAAGAAGACAGCTCCGCATGAAGAGTCAACTCATGGGAGGAAAATAAATGCACAATCAGTGAAGGCTGTCAACAAGAAAGAGAATGCTTCTCATGGTGAGTTTGAAAGAAAAGGGAATTCGAGTGTGAGAGGAAACTCTCAGTCCGAGTGTTTCCTCTGAGGAACAAAAAGGTCCCTCCATATTCCCTATTATTATTGTTTATTTGTGCTAACTTGCAGGGAATTGAAGGAGTAGTGTGAGGCTTTCAATGCTAAACGGCATGAAGAAATTATCCTTCATGGAGTCTGCCGACCACCATGAAATGGACGGAGAGGAGTGCATCCCTTGAGGAGGAGCAAACTTGAGGAGAATCTGTCATTTTACTGAATTCTAGTGAATTTGGAAATTCTGGACAAATTTTAAAACTTAAGGATTTAGGTACGAAAATCACTTACAATAATGCACTTATTAAAGGGGGGAGTTGGTTTATGAAAAGATGAGACAAATGGGGAGTTGTATGCTTTACACTTGAACTTTTTGATGTGTTTTGTCAAGATATGCGCAGACTGCAATGTTTCTTATAAATCTGTGTAAAACAGCCCCTAAGTTGAGACTTTGAGCATGTGTAGGATGAGAAAATGAGAGAGAGAGCCGAACCCCCAAGGTCCTCCCTCTAAAGGAGCCCTTGGGGTGTATTTATAATGAATATTAAAAACCACACCGGACCTCAAGTCCGATGTAGGATGCAGACTCCAACACTCCCCCTCAAGCTAAGTGTATCTAGCTTGGACACATAATGAAAAGAAAACAACAAAACAGACGCTAACACTCCCCCTCAAGCTGGACATACCCAGCTTGATGACAAAACAAGACGAAATAAAATATTAAGCTGTTGATGCTCCCCCTCACGATCAAAGCTCCCCCGCAGGATGATGGATGGATGATGTTGCGGGCGCAGCAGATGACCACTCAGACCGGCCGGTTGACGGAACGCCAGGAATGCCGCACTAGTGAGGCCGGTCGATGAAACGCCGGGAAATCCAATCTAGCACCGGGAAAACCGCACTTGCGGGGCCGGCGACGAGAGGCGGGGACTCCGCATAAATCGTTGCGGGATCTAGCGACGCCAACGGACCCAAATCCTAAGTGGTCGAGCTGCTGCGCCAGCGAATGGACGTGCCGGCGGACAGAGATGCGGCTGCCGGGAGTCGTCGGGAGATGCCGGCGAGGCGGGGATGCCACAAGAGGTGCCGAAAGGGAGCGGATTAATCCAGTCAGAGGGAGGGCCGCCTTGCAGGAGGAGGCCGACAAGGAGGGAGAGCAGCGGACGGAGGCGGCGCTGGAAGCCAGAGGAGACCGTCGGTGTGGAGGGGCCGGCAAGGTGGAGGCCGGTTGCTGGAGGCCAGCTGTCGGAGGCGCCGGCAGGAAAGGAGGCCGCCAGGAAGGGATGGTCAGCAGGGGGGGTAGAACCGCCGGGCAGGAGAAGCTGCCAGGAAAAAAAAAAAAAAAGGGCCGCTGGAGAGTCGCTTGCGGGAGAAACGCCAGAAGAGAGAAAAAAAAAAGGAGGGGTCATCGGATCTGGACGCCGGAGAGCAGCAGGCGAGGGCCGCCGGGAGTTGCGCCTGGAACTGCCTTCGGGAGTCGCGGGTTGCAGGAGCGCCGCCGGGAGGCACGGCCGGAAAAACGCAGGAGGCGGGCGCCGCTGGATTAGCAGAAGCGCCGGGAGGAGGAGCAACTGCCGGGGAAGGCCGCCGGGAACCGCTGAGGAGGAGCGCCGACGGGAGGGTCGCCATTAGGAGGAGCCGCGGGGAGGCGTGCTTGCGCGCAGGAGGAGCGGGAGGAGAGGAACGCCGCGCCTGGATCGGGAGAGCCACCTGGAGAAGAGCCGCGCCGAGGAGAGCCGCGCTGCGGGAGGAGTCGCGCCGGGAGGGAAGGCGCACGGGAAGGGCGCGCGCAGGAGAAGCCGCGCCGGGAGAAGTGGGAGCGGTTGCGGGCTGAGATGCGGGAGCCGCGCAGAAATAGCCGGGCCGGTGTGCGCAGCAGGGAGGACTTCCGGGAGGGGAGCCGCGTGGAGAGAGGGCCGCCGGACAGGGGGGCGGCTGCTCGGGAGGGAGGGGAGGGGCGACGGCAGAGCTGGCCATGGAGGCCGCCGCCCCCCCTTACGGGGAAAACGTAAGTAAACCCTAGAGCAGAATAAAAAAAAGATGGGAGGGAGGGGTCGGGTTTAGCGAACCTCCTCTGATACCATGTAGGATGAGAAAATGAGAGAGAGAGCCGAACCCCCAAGGTCCTCCCTCTAAAGGAGCCCTTGGGGTGTATTTATAATGAATAATAAAAAACACACCGGACCTCAAGTCCGATGTGGGATGCAGACTCCAACAGTATCACATGCATGGTATTTTATGGACAGTATTGATAACCTTGGTTGCATCTCACTTGTTTTCTACACTGGATTAGCTCATGTATACTTTAGATTAACTAAAGGCTTTTTGCTAAGAGAACCATGTGATATCATCCTTCTCTCAAGTGGCTAGAGGTTGTTTTTTTTCAGATATGAAAAGGGAGAACAGAAAGGGGTTTATGAGTGCCTTAAAAGGCAAAAGAAATGGTGATAAGACCTCTCAATAGTCCATTTGCATTTATTGTCAATAAGGGGGAGAAAAAGAAGCTCGCATATTGAACTAAGTGTTTGGAGATATTGACAACAACATAAATGGGGAGATTGTTGTGTCTAAAGTGTTTGATTGCATTTGTTGTCAATATGTCGATATGTGTTTGGCGATGGAAGTGAGGATGCTTGGAGGATTGTTTTGGAATACATCCTCAAGAAGTAAATGTGATGATTGATGTGATGATCTTCAAGGAAACTAAAGGCAAGTGTTGATGGATGTAGATACATTGTCTACAACATCTTAGAAGAGGTTTTCAGTTGATTGAGGAAGGCTGAAGATGGTTTAAGGAGACCCTGGTTTGAGTTGACGCAAGTCGGGATTTACCAACATGGCAAGGAGTGGGTCTTTCAGCCGAACCTTGTAAATATCATGTGTTGCCCTTTCTTTCTATTATTACGTCACATGAGGTGAGGCTGAGAAACTTTTGAGGATTGAGAACCTTAACAAGTTCAAGAGGTTGAGTTTAGAAGAATTCGTAAAAAGTGCACCAATGATCCACCCCCCCCCCCCTCACAATGAACTTAACCGGTCCTAGGGCTCTACAATGTGTTTACTAGTTTCCATGATATTGTTAATGTTGGACCTGCTCTTGAACTTGATTCTGCTGTGATTGCCTTGATGTTACTGCGGCGCTATGTGTGTTATTGTTGTGATGTTATTGATGGGATCGCCATTCATAAAAGATTAAGCACTTGAATATGGCAATGAACCGGCTGTGTGTAAATCCAGAATTTCTGTGAAAGCACCTATGCAAGAGATGATGAAATAATACGAAAGCCCCTCTTTAAATGGAAATTGTGGAAGTGAATGAAGCTGAAATCCGCTGCTAGATGGTGCTGGTGGGCTTGCTGTTATCTTGTGTGCTTGTGTAGTTCTTTGCGGGGGATTATGCGATGGTGGTGGTGACCGGTTCGGATGCGGAACGTGTTGGGCAGAGGGGCTGCCGTTGGTTGGCATGGGATATGTTGCGGGCTGGTTGGTTTGATGGTTGGTGCTGTGCGATGGTTGGGCTGCTGTGATGGACTTTGACATGGGATGCGATTGTTGATATTGCCAGGTGGTTGGGCAGTTGTGTGTTGGCGTGTGGTTACAGTTGCCCGGTAGTTATGGAATATGCATGGTAATGATGAACTTGTAATGCCGTGAGCTGGAAATGGTTGGGACTTAAACGTGGGATGTATTCGGAAATGGTTTCTCATTAAACATGGAATCGGACAGCTAAATATTGGAAATTAGTAAATTTGAAAATGGTCGAATCTGTGAATAAAAAAGGGGTTTTGGGATGTGTTGTGGCAGTTTTGTGTGGTGAGTTGCATTATAGAGGTGCAGCAGTTGGCAGATGTCGTGGGGTGATATGGTAGCTTTGTGAGTTGTGCTAGGGCCGTTTGATGCAAACCCATAGGCTCGGCTTCTGTTTGACTACTATCCTTGTATTTTCATACGTTTTCTATACACACAACACCTAAGTCTAGGTTGGCAAGGGAAAATGACTGACTACCCCTTCTCTCTCACTCCCCCTTTAGCTTGGTGCCTAGTGATGATGGATTAGTTGGTGGTGATGCCTAGAGATGATGGCTTAGTTGGTGGTGATGCCTAGAGATGATGGCTTGGGTGGTGATTCCCTGAGGTGACGGTTTATCGATTGGTGTTGGCACGCATGGCGGAAGCGTGGTGGGGGTCATGTATGGTAGGAGGGCACAAGGTTGATGTCCTTCATGTCCATGATACCCTACCACCATAGACCTATAGTTGGCATATATGGAAGGGATGAGAGCACAGGACGTTTGACATTAGGGAATGAGGGCGGTAAACCAGTGGAGAAGTGGTTGTGGGGCACCTTTGTCTATATTCCTTCGATATTATTTTACTATATTGGTATGTCATTTGGTGGGTGAGTCTTGGCAAGGTTGGGAGTGACTAGTTGGCCTATTATAGGTGCATGTTAGCTTTGTTGTTGTTCATTCACTGGAGCATTAGTATGCACTTTTTACACTTGCACGAGAGACCTTGGGTATGATTCTACTGAGTATACATGTTATGTTCATTCCTATTATATAAACTGCATTTCAGGTTTCCAGAAGAGTTTCAGAGACCGAGTTGGACATCACCAACTCGGAGGTTGGAGACTACGGAGTTGTTGCCTTAGGATTTCCCATGGTACGGTTTTTATTTTGGAGATTTTTATTTGTATTGATTGACATGCATCATGGGGGGATGGTTATTTTATATTTGTAAATCGTGAGGAAACCCTCTTGCCTCCTTTTCCTCAAAGTGAGGCGGAGGAATTCTTTTATAATGAATGGTAAACTCCACATCGAACCATAAGTCCGATGTGGGATACAGACTTCAACACTCCCCCTCAAGCTAGGTGTACCTAGCTTGGACATATAATGAAAAAAAAGCAACAAAAACAAACGCTAACACTCACCCTCAAGCTGGACATGCCCAGCTTGATGACAAAACAAGACGAAATAAAAAGAACGCTGCAAAGGCTGCTGCTCCCCCTCACGATCAAAGCTCCTCCGCAGTATGATGGATGGATGATGTCGCGGACGCAATAGATGAACCACTCAAACCGGGCCGATGGACGGAGCGCCAGGAATGCCGCACTAGTGGGGCCGGTAGATGAAGCGCCGGGAAATCCAAACTAGCACCGGGAAAACCGCACTTGCGTGGCCGGCGACGGGAGGCGGGGATTCCGCAGAATTGTTGCGGGACTGGCGGCGCCAACGGGCCCAAATCCTAGGTGATCGAGCTGTTGCGCTAGCGAATGGACGTGCCGGCGGATAGAGATGCGGCTGCCGGGAGTCGTCGGGAGATGCCGGCGAGGCGGGGATGCCGCAGGAGGTGCCGGAGAGCCGAAACTTGAAGCTAGCCGCAGGAAGAAACTGGAGCCGGATGGCTGCCGGAAGAGGGGCGCAGGAGGAGGCCGGCGAGGGAGCAGGAGGTCGGGAGGCGGCGCTGGAAGCCGGAGGAGGCCGCCGGCGTGGAGGGGCCAGTAAGGGTGGAGGCCGGTTGCTGGAGGCCGGCTGTCGGAGGCGCCGGCAGAATAGGAGGCCGGCTGTCGGAGGCGCCGGCAGGAATGGAGGTCGGCTGTCGTGCAGAGAGGGGTTGGCAGGGCTGGAGGCCGGCGAGGGCTGGATGAGCCGGCAGGAATGGAGAGGGCTGGGAGTCTCGGCGAGAGCCAGCGCGAGGGAAGCCGGCGCGAGGGAAGCCGCAGTGAAGGCGGGGCCTGGCGCCGGGAGAGATCCGACACAGGGAGGGGTCGTGCGGAGGAGGAGCGCCGTTGGAGAAGCAGATGCGCCGGGAGTTGATCTGCGCAGAGAGGGGCGCCGGGAGGGTCGCGCTCGGGAGGGATCGTGCGCAGGAGGAGGGTGCGCCGGCTGGGTCGGGAGTCGGGAGCCACGCCTGGGTCGGGAGCCGAGAACCGCGCCTGGGTCGGGAGCCGAGTCGCGCCAGCAGGAGGGCCGCCGGGGAGCCGCGCCTGGGTCGGGGGAAGCCGGCAAGAGGGCCGCGGGCGTCTGGAACTGTGAAGAACCGCGGCGGAGGAGCGGCGTCGGCGTCGCGCGCAGCAGGGAGGAGACGCCGGGGGAGGAAGCCCGCCGGACGGGATGAGCTTGCTCGCAGGAGGAGCGCGCGGGACGATGGGGAGCCGGGACGCCGGGGAATCGGGAGCCGCGGGAGAACGTCGGGGCGAGGCGCTGGCGAGGGCACCGCGGAGCGAGGGGAGCCGCGCCGGGAGGGAGAGTCGTGCATGGCAGAGGCGGAGGGGCGGCGGCGGTAACCCTACGGGGCTTTGAGGCTGCCGCCCCCCACGGGGGAATTGCAAAGAACCCTAGATCGGAGAAAGAAAAAAAAAATGTGAGGGAGGGATCAAATCTCCTCTGATACCATGTAAATTGTGAGGAAACCCCCTTGCCTCCTTTTCCTCAAAGTGGGGCAGATGCATTCTTTTATAATGAATGATAAACTCCACATCGGACCACAAGTCCGATGTGGGATACAGACTCCAACAATATTTATGATTTTTCATTGTTGCGGAGTTGTTGCCTTAGGATTTCTCATTGTGTGTTTTATACTCTGGGTGCTAGTTATCAACTCGGTGCATATTGGAGACGGGTTTCAAGGGTCACTCTCTCTCTTCATTGTCGGCCCGGGAGTACCAGTGGGGGGGGGGGGGGGGTCGTGACAACTATTTAGTATATTTCATTGTAGCCTTCCATTCCATATCAAACTAATTAGTAATGTTAAGATCCATTTCTTCAAGTCCTGGGTCTTCTAAGCCCAACACATAAGCCCTTCTAGGGTTTCATCCTAAAACTCATCGGTGCTAGGAGAAATTGTCCATCCAAACTTATATGTGAGTCACCATTCTTTGCGGAAACCGATGTGGGGTTGGGTTTGCACCCAATAATCCTCCCCTCAACCCAAAGACCACACAATTGGGTCTCCCCTTCAACGATAATTCACCAGATCCAACCATCTTGCACCGTCGTTTTCTCATCACTGGGACTCGCCGCCTGACCATTGCTATCAGAAAGACTTTCGACACAAGGCACCATGGATCCACACGCTTCGAATGAACCGCTGTTATCATTGTCAAACTGGTTTTGGGGAATACTCCACCCTACATCACACCTGGCATGCACCATGGCTCTGATACCACTTGTTAAGATTCATTTCCTCCGGTCTTCGGTCTCCTAGGCCCAACACATAAGCCCTTCTAGGGTTCCATCCTAAAACCCATGGGTGCTAGGAGGAATTGTCCATCCAAGCTTATATGTGAGCCACCATCATTTGCGGAAACCAATGTGGGATTAGGTTTGCACCCAACAAGTAACACATCAATCCTAATTTCACTCCATCTCATGTTTTTAACATTTTTAATAGAAAGACTTCACTCCAGCGAAATGGAGCTTGAATTCTATATGATGCATCATATATCAATATTCAGTTATGGAATTGGAATTGGACATTGAAATTATTTGTGGTAAAATATTGAAAATAACATGAATAATAATAACATCTGATATTAAATAGTAAAATATGATAAATAGTAAAATACAAAAAAATCTTAAAAATTATTGTTTTTCAAAGTCAAAAAACAACATTTAAAAGCTAGAAATTCACAATTCAACTTTCCATATGTATGCCCACTTGGATGGGGAACTTTCCATTTAGATGGTTTGATTTTATTTTTCTTCTTTTATACATATGCAATTTGGATGGTCAATTTGCCACATTCATGGTCGATTTCATTTATATGTATGGAATTTCTTGTTTGCAACCCCTTTCAATTATCTCACACGCACACATAGATGTATATCTAATACTCATTCGCATGCATATACATAGAAAATAATGAATGATTTTAAATATAATCCACACTCATTCACATGTAAAAGACCATGATGACCACAGTAAAATTGAATCAATAATTAAATAAAGACCCTATGCAAAAAACCTGCAATTTAAATATTTTGACTAAAAAACTAGTTAACAATGAAACAAACAAAAGTAATTGTAAAGCAACTTTATACCATTCTACCTTTCGTTGTCCAAGAATAAATCAATCCAAGTTACGAGTTTTCTTCATCTGCAAACATATTATGTCGTTGCAACTCCCGGCGTTTTCCGCAACAACTGGTATCAAAGCTTGAGTTCGGAGTTCTCGAATTAAATGATGGTTGTAGAAGAAGGCAAGACGAAGATCGATCACTTCAATAGAACTGACTTCAGTTACTGGAGGATGCGGATCGAAAATTATCTTTATCAAAAAAAGATGCATTTGCCGCTTCTGGGTTTAAAGCCAACAAACATGAAGCAGTCGGAGTGAGAGCTGTGGATCGACAAGTTCTGCGAATTGTGCGCCTTACGTTGGTAAAAAACGTGGTGTTCAACATCAGAGAGGAGAAGACAACGATTGAGCAAATGAAAACTCTCTCAAATATGTACGAGAACCCTTCTGTGGCAAACAAAGTGCACTTGATGCGACAATTGTTCAATCTAAAAATGGTTGAAGGGAGAATTGTTACAAATTACATCAACGAATTCAATAGCATCATAAGTCAGCTGACATCGGTGAAAATTGCGCTTGGTGATTAGATATGTGCACTAGTTTTACTGTCTTCATTACCTGACAGCTGAAAAGCGATTGTAACAGTTGTGAGCAGTTCTTTAGAGAATATCAAGCTGGTTCTGAAGGATGTACTGGACCTAATCCTTATTGAGGATATCCGAAAAGAATCGGGCAGATCCTCTGGTTCTGCTCTAAATGTAGAAAGAAGAAGAAGATATGCACAGCGAGCCAATCGTAGAGAACGATCAAAGTCAGCAGGAAAGAGCAGAGACAAGGTGCAGGACTTACGGGAAGAAAGAACATGTCAAGAAAGAATGCAGAGATAAACGGAAGACATCTTAAACCAGTGAAACAAACACGACGGCTGAAGGAACTGATGACGTGTTGTTGCTGAGCATGGATAATGGAGTCTTGGATTTTAGGTTATGGGGCATTGTTCCATTCCACGTCGGAAAAGAGTTTCCTGAACAATTTTGTTTCTGGAAATTTTGGCAAGGTGCATCTTGTTGATGATGAACCCTTGCAGATTGTGGGGAAAGGAAATGCACAAATCAAGGCCAATAGTGGGAGTTTGCTGGTTTTCGAAAACGTGAGGTATATCCTTGGTTTAAGAATAAATCTTATTTTTGTTGGGCAGCTTGATAATGCAGGCTTCAGTACCATATTTACTGGTGGTGCCTGGAAGATTATCAAGGGAGTTGTGGTCATTGCTCGGGGAGCAAAGAATTGTACCTTGTACAATATGACATAGACTAGCATGGACATGCTTACATCAATAAACTCTGTTGGGGATTCACAATTATGGCAATACAGGTTAGACCACACGAGTGAGAAGGGAATGAAGGTGCTGGCGACAAAAGAAATGCTACCGAAGCTAAAATCGGTGAAAGTTGGTTTATGGGAAGATATCGTTTTTGAAAAGCAAAAGAATGTATTATTTGTAAAAGGAGGCAGAACACCGAAAGCTGAGAAGCTGGACCTGGTGCACACAGATGTTTGGGGGTCTGCACAAATACATTCTCTTAGAGGGTCACAATATTATGTGACATTTATCGACGACTCAACAAGGAAGGTATGAGTTTACTTTCTGGAAGAAGAAAAATCCGATATATTAAGATGTTTTAGAAGTGGAAAATCATGGTTGGGAATGAGTCAGGAACAAAACTCAAATGCTTGAGGTCGGACAACGGTGGAGAGTACGACATCAATGAGTTTAGGAAATTCTATTCAAATAACAAAATTCGGTGGGAGAAGACTATTCCAGGAACACCGCAGCAGAATGGTGTAGTTGAAAGGATGAATAGGAAACTAAATGAATGTGCCATGAGCATGAGGCTGCATTCAAGGTTACCTAAGACCTTCTGAGCTGATGCAGTGAACATGGCAGCATATCGCATCAAAAGGAGTCCATCTGTACCAATGGGAGAATGTCAACTCGAGGAGTTCTGGTTTGATGAGGAGGTAAGACTCACATTTACGGGTCTTTGTTTGTTTGGCATATGTACATGTTGATGCTGATGCAAGGGACGCGCTTGATGCTAAGTCCAAAAGATGTTTCTTTATTGGCAATGGTGTTGTGGAGTTTGGTTATCGCTTTTGGGATGATCTCAACAAGATGGTAATCAGGAGCCAGAACGTGGTATTTAATGAAGGTGTCACGTACAAGGATCGCCATGCAACTGAAGATGAAGATGGGAACAAAGAATCAGAGTGTAAAGAGCAAGTGGAGCTTGAAGATGTTCCTGAAAATGTGACACCAGAACCAATGGAGCCTACTCCTCAAGTGGAGTTGAAAAGATCAACAAGAGTAGGTTTGTGCAGAGGTATTCACCATCCTTACATTGTCTGTTATTGACTGACATTGGAGAACCGGCATGTTTTGAAGAGGCAATGCAGTTGAAGGAGTCGAGCAAGCGGGAGCTGGCTATGAAGGAGGAAATTTCCTCATTGCATGATAACAACACTTGGGAGTAGACAGCTCTGCCAAAAGGAAAGAAAGCATTGCAAAACAAGTGGGTATACCGGGTCAAGGAAGAACACGATGAAAAGAGAAGGTACAAAGCCAGGTTGGTGGTGAAGGGTTTTCAACAGAAAGGAGTAGATTTCACTAAAATCTTCTCACCTGTCATGAAGTTTACCACCATTTGGGTGGTTCTCAGCATTGTGGCATCAGAAGACTTGTATCTTGAGCACCTTGATGTGAAGACGACCTTCTTTCATGGAGATCTAGAGGAAATCTATATGCAACAGTCAGAAGAGTCTGGGACGGAAGACCTGGTGTGCAAACTTCAGAAGAGCTTGTATGGGTTGAAGCAGGCATCAAGGCGGTGGAACAAAAAGTTTGATTCATTTATATATAAAAATGAATACAAACGATGTGGCATGGATCAATGTTATTACATCAAGTCTTTTGGTGATGAATATTGTTGGACCCCATTTCAGTTTAATGGGTATTTCTGAGTCCCACATCGGACTTACCCTCCTTCTATTTTGTTTTACTCATCTATAAAAGAATGTCTCCACGTCTCATTGAGGTAAGGGGAATTCACCATCTACATGGTATCAGAGGGAAATTAATCCCAAGCCCTCCCTCCCTTGCGAATTCCTGGTTCTGTCCGGCCCCGCCTCTCTCCCCTCTGCCCTAGCCATTCCCGGCGGGCCTCTCTCTCCCGGCGCGGCTCCCCTCCCGGCGGCCCTCTCTCCCGGCGCGGCTCCCCTCTGCCCTAGCCATTCCCGACGGGCCTCTCTCCAGGCGCAGCTCCCCTCCCGGCAGCCCTCACTCCAGGTGCGACTCCCCTCCCGGCACCATCGCTCCACAGTGCCCTCGCCCCGGCGCCCTCGCCCAGCGGTGCCCTCACCCCGACGCCCTCGCCCAGCGGCGCCTCGCCCAGCGGCGCCACGCCCCGGTGCCCTCGCCCAGAGGCCCTCGCCCCAACGCCCTCGCCCAGTGGCGCCTCGCCCCGGCGCCCTCGCCCGGAGGCGCCTCGCCCCAGCGCCCTCGCCCAGCGGCGCCCTCGCCCCGGCGCCCTGGTCGAGCGGCCCCCTCACCCCGACTACCGGCTCCCCGCGCAGCTCCCGGCAACCCCGCGCCAACCCCGCCCTCCTTGCGCGCTCGTCCCGGCGACCCAGCGCCGACCGCGCCTTCCCCGGCGGTTCCCGCTCCCGCCCGCCCTTCTGGCTGATCCCGACGACCGCGCCACCCGCGCCTCTTATCGCCCACCATGGAAGCTTCCTCGATTTTTCCTTCCCTGATCACCGCCTCATCCCGGCTTGTAGATGATAGGTTGGACGCCACAAATTTCTCCGTCTGGCGAAAGACGGTCTTGATGTCCCTGCGCGGCATGGGCCTTCATTCTCATCTTGAGAATCCTCCACCCGCCATGACTGACACCAAATTCGACTCTTGGCAACTTTCGGATAGCAAAATATTCGCATTACTGGTCAACTCCATGGACCGATCGGTGAAAGATGTTACCCGAACTGCCAACACTGTCAAAGAACTTTGGGATTCGTTGACTGTCATGTATTCCGAGACCAACAACTTGGCTCAGGTCTCCGACATTCTACAGCGTCTATCCCAAATCCGACAGCAGCATCGGACCTTTCCAGCCTATTTCTTGGAATGGAAAGGTCTCCGGGACGAACTGCAAGAACTCTGGCCCGTTCCTCAGACTCCGACGGAAGCGCAGACTCAACGGGACCAGCTTTGCATTTTCAATCTCCTGAATGGTCTCGCCCCGGACTATGCCACGACGGCCACCGAGATGTTTGTCAGCCCTTCTACGCTGGATATCCCATAGGTTTATCATCGCATGGGGAAAGCTCATCGGGCCCTTGCCCCACCCGTCCCTAGCCATGATCACACTGCTCTCCTAGGTCGTGGCGGTGGCCGCCCTACCGGCACTCGTGGACGCGGTCGTGGAGACGGCCGACCTCGCCCCCTCTGTCAGCATTGTGGCAAGCTCGGCCACCTGGTTGACCGTTGTTGGGTCCTTCATGGCCGTCCCGCTTCGCACCCACGACAGGGCCAGACTGCGATCCGAGATGCATTATCACCTGCTGCTGCTCTTCCGTCGTCTTTGGATCTCTCCATGGTTGAGATCCAGCTGATTCACGATCATAGGACCACCTCCATGCCGGGCTCTTCATCAGCATCTCTTGCCCACTCCGGTGGTCCCATTGATTTTGTCAGTCATCGTTCCCCTACCTGGATGCTTGACTCAGGTGCGTCCGACCATCTTACCGGGGATGCAGGTATATTCTACAACTACCGTCCCTATACTGGTTCCTCAGCCATCACTGTTGCTGACGGTTCCACTCTCCTCATTGCCGGCTTTGGTACATGCTCCCTCAACCTCCTCCCTTCACCTATCCTCGGTGGCTCATGTACCACGCAGTCCGTTTAACCTGCTTTCCATCAGCAAGCTGACCAAGGATCTCAATTGTAATCCTATCTTTACCTTGTCTTCTGTTGTGTTTCACGAGTGCACGACGAATCAGGAACTTGGTAGAGGCCAGCTTCGAAATGGGGTGTACATGTTCGATGGTCCGACATCCGTCGCCTGCACGTCTGTCTCTGCTCGTGCCGTAGACCTCCATTCTCGGTTGGGCCACCCCTCCGCCTCTGCTCTTCATCATCTCTACCCAGATATTAGTCCATCTTTATCTTTTCATTGTGAGTCATGTACCTTTGCGAAACACCATCGCACATCATATTATCCTCGACTTGACACACGGGCCGCCATACCCTTTGATTTGGTTCATTCAGATGTATAGGGTCTCCGTGCCACCTCGGGTCAATCCGGGTATAAATATTACATCTCTTTCATTGATGATTTTTCCCGTATGACATGGCTTTACCTTCTTCGAGATCGGACAGAAGTTTTCTCCACCTTTCAGACTTTTTATCATGAGATCCAAACACATTTTTCTATCTCTGAAAAAGGTTTGCGCTCCGACAATGGGCGGGAATACTTATCCACTCCCTTTCAGCAGTTTGTGCGGGCACACGACATCATACATCAGACCTCCTGTCCTGATACCCCTCAGCAAAATGGAGTGGCCGAGCGAAAACACCGGAATATTCTGGAAACAGCTCATGCCATCCTCTTCCACCGCCAGGTGCCTCTCCACTTCTGGGGGGATGCCATCCTCACTGCCACATACCTCCTCAATCGTCTTCCTTCCTCCATCCTTCAGGGGAAGACTCCTTTTCATACCCTGTTCTCCTCTCTTCCCCCTCACTCTCTTCCACTCCGCGTCTTCGGATATCTCTGCTATGTTCGGGACACTCGCCCCAATCTCTCAAAACTTTCTCCCAAATCCCTCCGGTGTATTTTTCTCGGCTATTCCCGCACTCAGTGTGGCTATCGGTGCTTCTCTCCAGACTTACGCCGCTACATCACCTCTGTCGATGTATCGTTTGTCGAGAGCTCTTCTTTCACTCCGCCCTCTCCTCATCCAGCCACTACCATCGATGACTGTCTTCCTCTCCTGTTTCACCAGCCTCTGGTGTCTCCTCCTACAGGTCATCGCTTTGGACAGGTCTACTCTCGTCGTCCATCAACTGTACCCCCCATCCAGGCCGAGGACCACATTGTTCCCACTTCGTCAGATGCTCCTGTCACGGAACCCGAGGACTTGTCAATTGCACTCCGAAAAGGTACTCGATCGTGTCAGACTACTCCTTTATTTACATCTTCTTACAAAGGTTTGTCAGCACTGGAGGCGATCTCTATTCCCCGCACAGTTGGTGATGCCAAGTCACACCCGGGGTGGCTACAGGCTATGCGAGATGAACTGCAGGCTCTGGAGGACAATCATACATGGTATCTGGTCCCCCTCCCTGCGGGCAAACAGGCGGTCGGCTGCAAGTGGATATTTACGATCCGTCTCAATCCCGATGGCTCTCTTTGTCGCCTCAAAGCCCGGCTTGTGGCGAAGGGCTTTGCTCAGACGTATGGCATCGATTACTTTGAGATCTTCTCTCCAGTAGCCAAGATGGCCTCTGTCCGCCTGTTCATATCTATGGCTGCTCATCATCACTGGCCGCTTCATCAACTGGATGTCAAGAATGTCTTTCTCCATGGCTTTCTGGGCGAAGAGGTCTACTTGCGCCAGCCCCCTGGCTTTTCAGCATCTGGTGCCGACTCCCATGTCTGCCGCCTTCGTCGCTCCCTCTATGGCCTCAAGCAGTCTCCTCGGACTTGGTTCGGCCGCTTCAGCACAGTCGTCACAGCCTTTGGCCTCTCTCGCAGTATGAAAGATCACACCATCTTCTTCCGTACAACGACGCATGGTTGTATCTTGCTCATGGTCTATGTTGATGATATCATCATCACAGGGAGCGACTCCACAGGAATCGCCAACCTCAAGGCGCACCTCCACCACCACTTTCACACCAAGGATCTGGGTCCCCTTACCTACTTCCTTGGCATCGAGGTCTCCCGTTCTGAGGACACTATCTCTCTCTGCCAACGCAAATATGCTCTTGATATCTTGCAGGATGCAGGTTTGAGCACAGCGACTGCAGTTGACACTCCTCTTGAGCCTGGGGAACAATCTCTCCATACCGACTCGGAACCATTTCCTCATCCCGAGAGCTATCGACGTCCGGTGGGTAAACTTAACTACCTCACCATGACGCGACCTGACATTGTCTGCACCGTTGGCAAAGTCACCCAGTTCATGAAGCATCCAACCAGATCTCAGTGGGATGTTGTCTTCCGCATTGCCAAATACATCAAGAAAGACCCTGCACGTGGCCTTCGGTACTCACATCATACTCATCTTGATGCTGAGGCCTTCTGTGATGAGGACTATGCCGGTTGTCTCGCTACCCACAAGTCTACTTCGGGATTCGCCGTGTTCTTCGCCGATAACCTAATCTCCTGGCGTAGCAAGAAGCAAATTGTCGTTTCCAGATCGAGTGTCGAGGCCGAATACCGCGCCATGGCCACGGTCACCACTGAGATCATCTGGCTCTGTCACCTCCTCTAAGAGTTCGGCTTCCCAGCACAGACTTCTGCTCATATCTGGTGTGATAATCAGGCAGCCACAAAGATTGCCTCGAATCCCATCTTCCATGAACAGACGAAGCATATCGAGGTGGACTGCCACTTTCTTCGACAACATCTGGAGCAGAACCATATCAGCTTTGGCCATATTCCGACGGCGGATCAGCTTGTCGACCTCTTCACCAAAGGCCTCCCAGGAGCTCGCCTTGACTCTCTCACTACCAGGCTAGGTATTCACAGCCTCCATGGCCCAGCTTGAGGGGGAGTATGAGATGGTCTTTGTGTTTTGTCTTCCTTTTTCTTTGTGGGACTCAATCCAATCTGGGCATGTCTAGCTTGAGGGGTAGTGTTGGACCCCATTTCAGTTTAATGGGTATTTCTAAGTCCCACATCGGACTTACCCTCCTTGTATTTTGTTTTACTCATCTATAAAAGAATGTCTCCACCTCTCATTGAGGTAAGAGGAATTCACCATCTACAAATATATTATATTGCTTTTGTATGTGGATGACATGCTCATTGCAGGATCATGTATGCAGATTATTGATGAGTTGAAGTTGACCGAAAAGTTCAAGATGAAGGATCTTGGAAAAGCTGGCAAGATTTTGGGGATGAAGATCAAAAGAGATCGTACAGCTAAAACCTTGATGTTATCACAAGCTGACAACATTGGAAAGGTTTTGAGCAGATTCAGTATACTGGAAGCAAAGTCGGTTTTTATTCCCCTGACGAGTAATTTCAAATTATCAAAGGAGCAATCACCGAAGATGACGTAAGAGGTTGAGTGCATGGCAATGGTTCTATACGCATCAGCTGTTGGAAGTCTGATGTATGTCATGGCCTGTACTCGACCTGACATTGTTCATGCAGTGGGAGTTGTGAGCAGGTATATGGCTAACCCTGAAAAGCAATATTGGGAAGCTGTGTTTTGGGAAAGGAAAATCATTGCAGGGGTATATGGATGCTGACCTTGGAGGTGACGTCGACAGCAGGAGGAGCACCACAAGTTATGTGTTTACCTGTAGAGGAACTGCAGTGAGTTGGATATCTCACCTGCAAAAGGTGGTGGCTCTATCCACCACAGAGGAAGAATACATTACTATAACAGAAGCCGGGAAGGAGATGGTATGGCTGAAGAACTTATCGGATGAATTGGGTAGAAAGCGAGAGAAAAATATATTGCATTATGACAGTCAAAGTGTTATACATCTTGCAAAGAACCCAGTGTTTCATTACCAAAGGAAGCACATTCAGTTGAAGTAACATTCTTATCAGAAGTTTGATACAGGATGGGTTGCTGACATTGCAGAATATTTGTGGAACAAACAATCCAACAGATATGTTGACGAAGCCGATGGTAATACAGAAGTCGAGGCACTGTTCTGTCTCTGTTGGTCTCCACTGATAAATAAAGGATGAGAGGCGGAATATGGGAGGACACTACGGGACCACAAAAAGGAAAACAACTGGTATTTCATGAACCGTCAACTTTAATTTGAAGTTGTGAATGGAAAGCACGCCACAGATGAGTGAAGAAGAGGAGAGCTCGGGTTAAGTAAGTTGTCTTAGTCAGTGGCATTGAAGCGGGTTAGTGTAGCGGATCAAACTCCAAATGGAAGATTGTTGGATTGGTGTAGCTCGGTCCGTTTTGGATAATGATTGGGTCGAATGGTTTCGGCTCATACTGCGCACCAGCTCGCAACTCTACGGATCAAGTTTCGTAGTGAGCTCATTGGGTGTTGTAAGGGGGAACACGCCTCTATTCTGGGGGTTCGAAGGCCGGAGGTCACCGGTCCAAATTTTGGGGCACTGTAGCAATAGCGACCTAATGTAGCAGAGCTTACCGGACGACACCGACAAGGCATTGTAGTAGTGCAGACTTCGGCACAACTATTATAGCAGATCGGACTTTGGAGACAATTGTCACGACCCGCCTTCACCAAGATGAGAGAAGGAACAGCAGGTCGCCAGACCCTTCTTTCTTCAAGTTGAAGGAGAGATAATGACCCCCGAGACCCGCCTTCAATAGGTCACGGAGTGGCGACTAGCACCAAGGGTATAGAATCACACACAAGATGGAAGACATTACCCTTTTTATTTAATAGGATCGGGAGATAAGATAGTAAATCCCAACAACACCGAAAGTAGAAGTACAGGTAAAGCCAAAACAAACCATTCTCATCCGCATGTTCCAAAAGTAAATGATACAAAAGTAAAAGAAAACCCCAAAAAGAAGTACCAAAAGAAAGAAAAACAGCAACAGCAACTGTCCCAACGTCTGAACTAGTATGACCCTGCATGATCCCTGAAGTCCTCCTAGAAACCTGAAAACAGTTTTATATACGTAGAGTGAGCATACAAGTATACTCAGTAGGGAAAACCAAAAACTCTCGTGCACAAGTGGGGAGGCATTCTAATGACCCGTGAGAAAAGAGATAACCGAAACACCTAGCAATGAAAATTGTCCACCCAAGCCTCACCAAGGCACGCTCCCCAAATAACGCAAGTCAAGAAATATAATAGTTGTTGGACCCCATTTCATTTAAGTGGGTATTTCTGAGTCCCACATCGGACTTACCCTCTCTGTATTTAGTTTTACTCATCTATAAAAGAACATCCTCACCTCACATTGAGGTAAGGGGAATTCACCATCTACATGGTATCAGAGGGATCTTAATCCCGACCCTCCCTCCCAGTGGATTCCCAGTTCTGTCCGGCCCCGCCTCTCTCTTCCCCCCTCTGGCTCTGCCCTAATCTCCCGGCGGCTCTCCCTCCCGGCGACCCTCCCTCCAGGCGGCTCTCCCTCCCGGCGACCCTCCCTCCAGGCGGCGCTCCCTCCAGGCGGTGCTCCCTCCCGGCGGCTCTCCCTCCCAGCGACCCTCCCTCCAGGCGGCACTCCCTCCCGGCGGCTCTCCCTCCAAGCGGCTCTCCCTACCGGCGCGGCTCCCTTCGCCCAGCGGCGCCTCGCCCCCGCGGATCGCCCTCGGCCTCATCCCGGCGCCCTCGCCCTCGACCCAGCGGCGCCCCTCCCGGCCAGCCCTGCCGTGCGCACGCCTCCTGCGCGGATCGCCCTCCTTCCTGGCGCGACGCCCTCCCGCGGCTACCGGCTCCTCGGCGTCCCGGCTCCCCGTCGTCCCGCGCCTCCTGCGCCTCCCGGCCACCCTCGCCTGGCGCGCTCCCGGCAACCCTCGCCCGGCGCCTCCCGCTGCTCCCGCGCCTTCCGCTGCCCCCGCGCCTCCCGCGCGCTCCCACTGCTCTCGCCCTGCAGCCCCCCCTTCCGCCGCCTTTACCCAAGCAGGCGCCCGCGCCCTCGTCCCGGCAGAGCACCCTCGTTCCGACAGCCCTTCCAGCACGCGCCCGTCCTGCGCACGATCATCCCGTCAGCCCGCTGCCTCCGCTACCCGACGCTTCCATGGCAGATTCCTCGAGACGTGGCCGTGCTTCAAGTCATCCACGTCCCTTCTGTCAACATTTTGGCAAGTTTGGCCACCTGATCGCCCGATGTTGGGTCCTGCATGGACGACCATCTCAGCACCCGCGGCAGGGACAGTCTGCGGTCCAGGACGCGTCCCCGACCGTCGCCTCTCTTTCCCCGTCTCTGGCCCTTTCTATGGCCAACCTCAGGCGGCCTCATGATCCTCCGGCCTCTGTCCGACCCGGTCCCTCCTCGGCTTCTCTGGCCCGTACTGTTTGCCCCACTGCCTTTGTCAGCCATTGCTCCCCTGCATGGCTGCTGGACTCTGGTGCCTCCGACCACCTCACCGGTGATGCTAGTATGTTGACGTCTTACTGCCCATATGCTGGTTCTTCAGCCATCACCATCACTGATGGCTCCACTATCCCCATAGCGGGCTTCGGCGCATGCTCCCTGACTCCATCGATACACCTACCCTCTGTGGCACATGTGCCCCGCAGTCCCTTTAATCTGCTTTCCATCAGTAAACTGACTAAGCATTATAACTGTGCGGCCATATTTACCTCTTCTGGTGTTGTGTTTCAGGAGCAGACTACGAACCGGGAACTTGGTCGAGGCCGGCTTCGAGACGGGGTCTACATGTTCGAGGGACCAGCACTCATTGTTTGCACGTCTACCTCTTCTCGGGCACTAGATCTTCATTCCCGATTAGGACACCCGCCTGCATCCACCATTCATCAGATGTTTCCAGACTTCAGTCGGACTCCTACTTTTCATTGTGAGTCATGTTCTTTTGCGAAACATCATCGTTTTTCCTACATTCCTCGCACGGATACACGGGCCTCCCACCCCTTTGATCTGGTTCATTCAGATGTTTGGGGCCCGTGTACCATTCTGAGTCACTTGGGGTATAAATACTATATATCTTTCATTGATTACTATTCGCGAATGACGTGGCTTTACCTTCTTCGAGAACGCTCCGAAGTGTTTTCCACCTTCCAAACATTTTTCAATGAAATTAAGAACCGTTTTTCTATCTCTGTCAAATGTCTCCGCTCGGATAATGGGCGCGAGTATCTCTCCACTTCCTTTTGACAGTTTCTCCAGACGAATGGTATCCTTCATCAGACCTCCTGTCCAGATACACCCCAGCAGAACGGCGTGGCCGAGCGAAAACACAGACATATTCTGGAGACTGCTCGTGCCCTCACCAAGGCACGCTCCCCAAATAACGCAAGTCAAGAAATATAATAGTAATAACACATCGATGTTTGGGTACCCCGCGCCACTTCCCCGCTGGTTATTAAAAACATCCTACGCATCGAACCTCTCCCGCCATTCTCACCGCAGTCCCACGGCCACACCCCGCCCGCACACACCTGGGTCACAACCACACGTCCCGCCTGCAAACACCTGGGCCACAACAACCACGCGTAACCACGCCCGCAAACACCTGGGCCAGAACAACTACGTCACGCCCGAAGACACTTGAGCCTAATCCCGAAGACACTTGGGAAACAACCTGCCCGCACACACCTGGGCAACCACCACAACTACCCTGCCCGAAGAATCTTGGGCTATAATGGACCTCAGGCCATCACAACCTGCCTGATGAGTCTTGGACTTTTCGGGAAAAGGAGCAGAAAAGGAGCTAATAACCAGCCACTCATAGGAGTGTTTGGAAAAACACCCTCCCCCATGAAATGGGGGTGTTCGACAATAGGTGCTCAATTTGGGTGGGGCGCGAATAAGAAACATAAGAACTACAATTATATAATGTATATAACAAGCACTCATCCCAACCTAGGAGTTCCAAAACGAACTTAAGCACAAACACCCTCGTTACTATTCATTCACAAGAAACACCGAACCCACGACCATGTCATCAACTCATCCCGGAAAGCAATTCCCCATTGAGCCCATTCTTGTTTTCATGTTCAAGTGATCCCATTTAAGTAAATTCTGCACTACTGGGCAACTAACAGGCATAACCACAAGCCAGAGAAAGAGAAACACCCAAACATCAATTTAAGCATTCACACCTGGTTCTCTTGTAAAGTCACAACAACAAAGGGATCTGTGAGATCTCTCAAAGTACTGGGAACCAAACCAAGCCTCGAGATACAGCCCCACACAGCTTCAGATTCACAACCAACAACCGTGCCACAATAGAGGATCTCATCCCCATCCACATCACCCCATAAATATCAAACAAAACAACACACCTACTAACAAAACAGAGTAGGGAAACTTCCAGGTTCAAGCACATCATTCATTAGGTTCTTCTTTCTGTTGGTTAACCGGGGTGACCACACAAGGATTGATGTTCACTGGGCATCCATTTAACCAACCGAGTTTAGGTGATTAACCAATTTCCATGTTACAGTCATTTAATCATCACAGAAGACAAAGGTTCATTAGTGCGCAAGGAAAGACCACCAACGGCCATGATTTTCAGTGAGCATAAGCTCATACAGTTCACAACATATAGCAATTATAAAAGAATATAGCAGAATTGTCAAACGCACCCCATCATTCTTTAACGGTCTGTTTATTATCTTTGTTGAGGTTTGGTTTCATCCATTCCCACAGAAACAGTGGCGTACCCACCCCGCATGATACACAGTAAGGAGAGACGAAGGAAAATCCCTACCTGGTTGATCAAGGATCGAAGTTCTTCTCCACGCGCCAAGAACTGGGGATGCGTGACTTGCAGGGGAGGAACATCGGGGACTCCAAGGGTGAGCAGAAAGGCTCCAGCATAGGCGCACCACTTGCCTCGGGAAGGGGAACTCCAAACGCACAAAGAAGAAAAGGAGACTAGCCAGGAGGAAGAAGAAAGAATTTCTAGCGTGATATAAAGATGAGATCCCGTTGTTACGGGATATGGAATTTTGAACGGCTATAAAGTCGGATCGTGGTTTCACCACACGGTTGGGTGGTTACGCACGATGGACTTAATTGTCATTTAACAATTCTCCTCGGAGAGGTGGTCATAACGGCTATGAGTTAAACAGCTTTCTTTAACCATAAGGAAACGCGTAACAGGGGCGGATCTGGAAGGTACGGGGAAGGGCGTGACACCGAGGAAAAAACCACACGTTTTGGTAAGTTAAGGGTTGCCCGACTCTTGGGGGATTTTAGGTATTATTTATGGGCTTTAAATGGCTTTGAAAGGGGGCATTAAATCATCTTTATGTCAAAAGATATGTGGCGGGAGCGGAAAAGTCGGGAACTGGGAAAGAACGAAGATCGCTCGGTGAGGACACGGTGCCACCGTCACGGTGGAGCAGTGTTTTGATAAAGTAATGGACCAGGTGGGTCCGAGCCATTACTTCAGATACCTCTCAAACTATTCACGCCCTCGAGAATCAAAACTAGACCCGAAGAAAAAGAGGGGTTCCGAACAACCACCTCGAAAGATACCTCTCGGGAGTGAACCTCATCGACATCTAGGAACACCTCTCCCTCAAGTAACCAGGCAACACTCGAGGGTCAAACTGTCCAGTCATATGGGTTAGGGAGGTTCTTCCTCTATGTCAAGATACTATCCGCTTTGAGTGGCACTGACTCGCCTGCACGAGTTTAATCGCATCCACCTTAATGCGTCTTGATTAGGGATCGGGTTCTCCCCTCCCCATAGTCAGGACTCTTCACACACATCCACAAAATTTGGAAAACCGCATGTTCCATAGTTATTAAGGTAAAGTGTTCCATCACAAACAAGTACAAACAAAACAGAACAAAACTCAAAACAGCTCTGGGTACTGGGCGCGCATCTGCGTCTCCCGTTTTCAGGTACTTTCCTTGAGCCTTCCATGCTTCCACAACACACGAACCAAAGGAATGGTCCGTCCACGGAGCACCTTCTCCTCACGATCCTCGACCCTCACTGGTCTTTCCACAAAAGTCACGTCGTCCTTGATATCTAGCTTTCCCCAGTCGAGGATGTGTGAATCGTCGTGTAGATATCGTCGGAGCTGAGACACATGGAAGACATCGTGCAGTCTCAGTAGCGGCGGTGGTAGCGCTAGCTGATAAGCCACTTCATCGACCTGCCGCAGCACTTCGAACGGTACGACGAACCTGGGAGAAAGCTTACTCCCCCTGCCGAACCTTCGTTGCCCACGCCGAGGAGAGACCTTCAAGAACACGTGGTCCCCAACCTCGAACTCCAAGGGTCTCCTCCTATTATCGGCATATGACTTTTTCTGGTCCTGGGCCGCCTTCATCCTCTCCCGTATAAGTTGAACCTTCTCCGTCGTGCTCTGCACCACCTCCGGGCCAAGAACACCTGCCTCCCCGACCTCTGTCCAGCACACGGGTGAGCGACACGGCCTCCCGTACAAAGCTTCGAACGAAGCCATGCCAATGGTAGAGTGATAGCTATTGTTGTAGGCAAACTCCACCAGAGACAAGTGTCTTTCCCACGATCCCCCAGAGTCCAGAATACATGCTCGTAGCATATCCTCCAATGTCTGGATGGTGCGCTCTGTCTGTTCATCTGTCTGGGGGTGGAAAGCAGTGCTAAGACGTAGCTGGGTGCCAAAAGCATGTTGCAATCCTCTCCAGACTCGTGAGGTAAACCGTGCATCACTATCCGAGACTATGGATCTCGGGACTCCGTGCAACCGCACCACCTCATCCACGTACCTCTGCGCTAGGGCATCCGCCGTACTTGACCCCTTGATTGCCAGGAAGTGGGCATAGAGATTATTCTCAAACCACGTAAATCCTTGTGTCTTTGTTCTTTTTTTCCCTTTTACTCTTTTGTGTTTCGTTGTTTCTGTCGCTGCAACTCTCGATGTTTCCGCAACAGTAGCAGTTTGGACTTGGGTGGTTGCGACACTGTAGCGATGCAAACTTCCATCCACCTTTCACTGTAGCACTGCAGACTTTCTCACAGTTGGTGGAATAATACTTCATCTCCTTTATTAGCCCATTTCGGGCAAGGGTTTCTGTATGCTTGAAAACCCTGAAACTCCTTGTAATTTTGTGCTCCCGACTATAGTGATATTTCTGCCTCTCCACAGACGTAGAGATCATTTCCCAAACCACGTAAATCTATGTGTCCTGTGTGATTCTTTCTTCTATCTTTTCTTCATCTGTAAACTTATTTTGTCGCTACGAATCCCAGCGTTTTCCGCAACAAGAAGAGGTAGGACCATCATACTCTGAGGAAGATCAACAATATCAGTCAACATCAAGTATGAAGCCAAAGATATGGATCAGAAAGAAAAGAGTTGAGCAGGCAACGGGTGCAGAGATTGTTTTCAAAGCATCAGATCGTACTGGAATATGGATTATTGATAGTGGATGCACCTCCCATATGACAGGAAATAAAAATCTGGTGACAGGAATTAGGTCTGACAAGGGGTCGTAAGATTTGGAAATGATGAAGGTCTAAAGATCACTGGTTCAGGGAAAGCCAAGTTTGGGGGTAAAGACATGAGACGTGCGTGTATGTCTTAGTTGTTGAAGGTCACAATCACAACTTGTTAAGTGTCAATCAATTGTGTGACTCAGAACATACTATAAGCTATAACAAAAAGTTGTGTATAATCAAGGGAAAAGATGGAGTTGTTATTTTGCAAGGAAAGCGCGCTAAGGGAAATCTCCACCATGTGAGTGGAGAAGAATACGTATCTTTCTTATCCAAGGAAAAAACCAGTAGTGGCATAGGCATCTTGGTCATCTGAGCCAGTCATCTTTGGAAAATCTGGTAAAATATGATGTTACTCGAGATCTCTCTAAGTTATCACGTGATTGTACTCATTCGTGTGATGCTTGTCAACAAAGGAAGATTACTCAAAAGACGTATAAGGCAAGAGATCAAAGGTGAATAAAAGTTCTTAAACTGGTGCATATTATGTCTTTTTCATTGATAATTTTAGCAGGATGACATGGGTTTCAATTATCACCCACAAGTCCGAGATGTTCAATTGCATAATAGTTTATCAAAGGGAAGTTGAAAAGATGCTAGATCAAAAGATCCGGAAATTCCGAACTGATAATGGAAAAAAAATCACAAATAGCCAAAGTGAAGGATTATCTCGAGAAACATGGAATAAGGCTCCAAGTTTCAGTGAACTCCAAAGCAAAATGGAGTGGTTGAGAGAATAAAACGGATTATCAACAATATGGCTAGAAGGATCCTTATCGAGAAAGACCTAGAGATGTTTTGGAAAGATTCAGTGTTGACATTAGTTTACACTTCTAACAGAGCCTTATTGTGTCCAAAGGAAGAAAAGAATCCATACGAACTATGGTATGGAAAGAAGCCAACATAGAAATACTTCTGAGTTTTCAGAAGTGTTTTATTCTCAAAAAGAAAAGCATATAAATGCTTCAATGAGCGGTTGGGAAAAGTTATAGAGAGAAATGATGTTGTTGTGGTGGAAAATGAGTAGAATCTTCAACAAAACCATGAACAGTGATGGAGAAGTGAGTAGCTCAAGGGGAGTGCAAGTATCTGAGACAGATTCAGAAGAAGATTCAGATGATGAGCAGAATAAACTTGTAAATAAACCAAAGACCTGAGCTGAAATTAATAGGCAGAATATCATCGGGGACCAGATAGCTCTAGTGCATACGAGGAGGATGAAGAGTCTACAGAAAATAACTTGAGAGATTGTTTCGAGACCAACAGATAAGAATGATGTTGTTGTAGTGAAAAATGAGTAGAATCTTCAACAAAACCATGAATAGTCTCACGAAGATTGTGATGGAGAAGTGAGTAGCTCAGGGGGGGAGTGCAAGTATCTGAGATAAATTCAGAAGATAAAGATGATGAAAAGAATAAACCTGTAAAAAAACCAAAGAGTCGAGCCGAAATTGATAGACAGAATATCATCAGGGATCAGATAGCTCTAGTGTAGACGAGGAGGATGAAGAGTCTACAGAAAAGAACTTGAGAGATTGTTTCGAGGCCAACAGATAAAAATGTCATCTGGACCAAATGGATTTTCCGTAATAAGCTGAATAAAGATGGAACAATAATTAGAAACAAAGTACGACTGGTGTGCAACGGATACTCCCAAATATAGGGTATTGATGTTGATGAAACATTTGCACTTGTCGCAAGGCTGGAGACAATTCGATTATTCTTGATCATAGCAATACAAAAAAATTCAAAGTTTTCCAGATACATGTCAAGTCAGCATTTCTAAATGGGATTCTGAAAGAAAAAATTTGTATTGAACACCCAGATGGTTTTCTCATTCATGAAGATGAGAACAAAGTTTGTCAGTTAAAGAAAGCTCTATACAGGTTGAAGCAGGCAGAAAGAGTTCGGTATTCACGACTTGATCAGTATTTGAAGAAGCTCGGTTTTCAACATGGTGGAATTGATTATAATCTCAATGTCTATAACGAAAGTAATCAAAGGATGATGGTGCTAGTATATGTCGATGACATAATATTTGGTGGATCAAATGAAACGCATTGCAAACAGTTTGCAGAATACATGAAATACAAGTTCGAAATGTCAATGATTGGTGAGCTATAACATTTTTCGTTTGTTTACAGGTAACACAAGAAGAAACGGACGGAGCGGCCCTGAAGGGATTGCCACTGCTTTCTTTGTCGTCACCCATTGTAACCCTGGCACTTGGAGCATCCCCTTGGCCAAGGTATTCTTGTAATACACCAGGTGTACATATCTCAGCTTCTCGAGCCATGATATCCCTAACACCAGGTTGGGACAAGTAGTATCGAAGATATACGCGTCTACTTCAAACTCCTCCACCCCGAATATTACCTTCAAAGACTTACAAATTCCCTTGGATAACAATAGGAGTCCATCTCCCAAATTCATGCAAAATTGTCCCGGTATTCCCTAAAGTTGGTCTTGTTGGCACAAAGTTAACTCTGCCTCATTTGCCACTGCTTTCTCTTTTGTCGCCCATTGTAACCCTTACACTTGGAGCATCCCCTTGCCAAGGAATTCTTGTAATGCACCAGGTGTACATATCTCAGCTTCTCGAGCCATGATATCCCTAACACCAGATTGGGACAAGTAGTGTCGAAGATATACGCGTCTACTTCAAACTCCTCCACCCTTAATATTACCTTCAAAGACTTACAAATTCCCTTGGATAACACTGGGAGTCCATCTCCCAATATCTCCATTTGCAACATTTCACCGGCCACCCCTTCCCTTTTATAGTTTCTCGTTCTATCTCTTCTTCACTGCCAGGCTTCAGACATTCCCAAACCATAAGCTTCAACCTTTTTCTAGACATTTATATCCAGGAGTAAATTTCTACCCACAAGTATGACATAATCCTTTTGTTTTTCTCTCGTAAACTCTTCCATGGACTGCTTTCTAACTCCCCTCCACTTGGGAGCAATTCCTCCCTTTCCTATGTATTCAAATCTCCTACAGTGAAACTTCACAGTGTTCATATTCCAACTCTTGCACTGTCCACTAGGAATATAATTCTTGCTACGCAACTCAATCCGCTTGATAATCCCTTGCACCAGCAGCTCTTTCTCAACTCTCCTCGACAAGGTCAGTGGACACGCCTTGTTCTTCGGCTCATATGTCAAGACTGTACTTCCTATCTCCGGTTTCAATCCCCTAATAAACATGTTCATATACCACTTCTCAGTAAAGTCTGGTATCCGCAGAGCCACCCGCTCAAATTCATCTATATAAGCATCCATCGTCCCAGTCTGCCACAGTTCCTTCAAGTAAACTATGGGATCTTCCTCAATTGTGCTCTCATATCGCCACGACAATTGCTCATTAAATTGCATCTAGGTGAGATCAGGTCTGACAGTTCTCAATGAGTTGATCCAATATGGGACCATTCCTTCCATGCACAGCTAGGCCATCGGCACTTTTAGCACTTCCTGTGTCTGGTGGATTGTGAAGTAAATCTAGACCCTTGTGATCCAAGACACCAGATCCTCGCCTGAGAAAGTAAGCATCTCTACCTGATTAGACAAAGCGCACAACTCCCACTCTACGACGCGGATTCCCTTGCCGTCCAACTCTGTCGCCTTCAGTTTTTCCCTGCAGCATACAAATTCAAATTGCTTATGCCTTCCTCATCTATGACGGATTTCCCTTTGTCATCAACCCATCTTGTGCTCGCTGTCTGGTTCGTCGTGAGTCAGGGCACTACCGCAGTCAACGCCCACAGTTGGAGCTCTTGACATTGGAAGGTGCCTTCCTAACATTGATACACGCCTCCTTATCCTTGGATCTCTACCTCCTGATGCTAAATTCCAGTCTTCAGCTCTAATATGGCCGGTTCCAGCGATGCTACTATCCATGCGTGTGGGCATATAGCTGCTTCAACAGCTTCTTGACCCCTTCCAGTCTTCATCTCTAATATGGCCGGTTCCAGCGATGCTACTATCCATGCGCGTGGGCATATAGCTGCTTCAACAGCTTCTTGACCCACGATCAAGTATTCTCTCCTAGATTCTCTATCTAGAATCACTCTATCCACGGGTGATGAAATCCCCACCCCCCCCCGCTTCCCCATCGAACAAGACACCTATTAATACCCTTGGTCTAACAAACTACTTACTGCCAAATTACAACACTTCCCTGACAGTTATGACTTTTCCCCCATCCCACTCGTACGGGTTTCCTCTCCTCTGGTATGTAAAACGTATGGGAAGCCTGGGACGACCCCCAAGCGAACCACCTTGAGCCACACACTCTCCCCCAGCAATGCTACTATCCATGCGCGTGGGCATATAGCTGCTTCAACAGCTTCTTGACGCACGATCAAGTATTCTCTCCTCCTAGATTCTCTCTCTAGAATCACTCTATCTGCGAGTGATGAAATTCCTCTCAATGAAAGTACTCATTTGATAGAGATACGATCTAGAGGTAGGAGAATTAGAAGAAAAGATAGAGAATTCCTTACCTGAATGCTTGCAATTATTGTATACAATAGACTCTTATGGGGAATGAACCATACTCCTGGGATCTCTCTCTACACAGGCCAAGGCTACAGGCTTCAACTGACCAGATAATCGAATGCACCCTCCCCCCCCCCCCGCCTCCCCATCAAACTAGACACCTATTAATACCCTTGGTCTAACAAACAACTTACTGCCAAATTACAACACTTCCCCTGACAGTTATGACTTTTCCCCCATCCCACTCTTACGGGTTTCCTCTCCTCTGGTATGTAAAACGTATGGGAGGCCTGAGACGACCCCCAAGCGAACCACCTTGCGCCACACACTCTCCGGAAAAATTGTCCCATTCCCCAACATTCTTATCACCTCGTGTCTATTATCTCATATGATCCATGTTAACATGACTTAATAAAATATGACATGTGCATGAAAACACCCATGCTTATGTTTGTAACAATTGAAATGGTATTATGGGAAGAATCCCCTTTGAGAATATGTATGGGATTTTGACAATTAGTCATACTCATTATGCTTATGGATAACCATGATTTTATAATAACTAGACAAATGGATCAGAATACATTGTCCCTTGCCGCCATTATTTCATATGATCCATGTTTCCATGTCTTAATATGACATATACATGATTGAGTCACACATAACACCCATGCTTATGTTTGTGAAGATTCAAGCGCTATTATGTGAAGAATCTCCTTTGATACATGACCACTTTTAATGTTTTACCCTTATTGAAAAAAGTGTCTTTAATTAGTTGTGTCTTTAACCGGTTGGAGACGGCTAACCTAGCTAAAGGGTTTGTTGCAGCCAAAGAGAGTGTGCACGGAGTTTAGGAGTCATCATTTAGAATTTGTTGCATAATGGATTAATAGATTTTGATCAGTTGCTTGATTTCATAAATTCTCACACAATAAAGAGTCACTCCAGTGGAATTGAATACCCTCGCCAATTGAATCATTTGATCATAATTTTCATTTTCATTTATTTTCTCATCTCACTTGTTTGCTGCATGACTCGCTTCAAACTATATTTTCGTGCTTCCAATTAAAAAACTAAATCCAATTGCAATTCAACTTTTTGTGTCGGTGGATTCAATCCAGCACTAACCAATTTGTTAGTGCTACAGTTGACTTTGTGCTCTTGCAGCAACACCAATATGGATCAAGCACTTTTTAAATGAATTATGTTTGACCCTTACTGCACTATTTGAGTCTAGAAATTTTTTACACGATCATTAATCTTCAAAATTCTATGAAAAATAAAGCAAAGTAACGGATTGAAGGAAATATATATAAATCAAAACTACAGAATTAAAACAAATGTTTAATATTTTTGCATAGCATGTAAGATTGTGAACTCAAGTCATTAAAAATTACTAATTTTTTATTCTGAGAAATTGATAATTGTAGTGCATATTTATGACACGAATTGATGGTGTTACTAAATTACCAGGTCTGGATAAATCAAGCCCTGGTTTGTTTTAGTTAGTGGTGACATGACACCAAGTCAACTATCAAAATAAGAAAAAAAGAGAAAAATAGGTTTAGGGTAACATGTTAGAAAGAGAAATGGATTCTTAATAAATTCAAACCTCACTCTGCCCTAAATATGGTTTTCCATTGTAATGAATTAATGAATACAATAAATTATCAAAAAAAAAATTGCATTTCTAAGATTCATGTATCCTACGATGTTGTGAAAGTAATAGTACTAGAAATCAGAAAATTAAAGAGCACGCAACTTTTTCCAAATGAAGAAAACGATTTTGTTACCTTGTGTCTGTTTTTCTTAATTCTCAACCGCTCATCAATGACAAAGCCAACCTGTGTATTAAATAAAAAACACAGCAAACTGATTACATACCAGATGCATGAATGAACATCACTTGCGATTTAATGAAATGATATAAGAGAGTAATAACAATAAAAAAAATAAATTAAACATCGGACAATCACACAGACATTATGAAATAATTCAACATTTGGAACAAACTAGTTACTGAAGTGCAGTTGGTTTAAAATAATAGCTCAAGTTTTTTATTGAAAACTTAAGCTGGCTAAAACAGCATCTTCGGATAGATAAATTGTGAATAAAGTGATCTGATCCTATAGGATTACCAAGCATAGTTATTCTTCATCTAAATATAATTTCCATAGCTGTAAGGTACAAAGGTTGACATTGACATTGGTCAAATTGTAACAAACAAATATAAATTTGTAAAAAAAATGGTCATAAATATTCCTTCCAAGTGACATATAATTACTACTCTTAGATAATGGAACATACAATTAACAACTACAGCACCTAAAATAAATATTTTGTACCAAACAAAATGCCTCTTGGTTTATAATTTAAATTAATTTAATAGCTTCAATGAAAAACAATGGTTTACCTTGGCTCAAATAAATAGTTCTAAAAAATTTTGATCTACGAGGGCTGGATTAGGTGAGAACAAGGTTTTTGGATGTGTGTTAGATTTAATGGAATGGCGCTAGAAAAAAGTTAAGAAATGCGTGTAAGCGTAGAAGCACCGTCAAATAAATCAAAAGAAAGTAACACATTAGTATCAAAGATGTAAGGGAAACAACATCACTAGTCTAAGCCCACACAGAAGCACCGTTTATTATAAATCAAGATGCACCAGAAACCTTGTCAAGCAAACGTCTAGGATCTTGAAATGCATGCTTCTTTGCCCACTGATGAAACAATTGAGAGACACCAGCTCGGTCCTCTACATCAAATCTTCAACACAATGAAGGCAATCAAAAAATGACTAGTTCCTCATTAACCAAAAAAAAACATGGCAAATATATTTAGCCCATAAATCCACTCCTCAAACTAAAGAATGATAAACCAACCTTCTTAAAAAACTATTTCCATGACATTCTTCCATACATAATCGCGACTCTTCTGATCCATTATCCTCACGGATATTAACAAAATCTTTAGGAGCCACATCTGGCAAAGGAAGTTGCTTTTTCACAGGTAGGCTATCACTGCATTGAGCATTTCCATTCTGCATGCCGTTATGCTTTGTTTGCAACTCTTTAATATTCCAGTCAGCCTGCACAGAGATAGCAATATAGAAGCAGAAGCTAACAGATTAAAAAATAAATGGACGATGCATATAAACATATATAGGTAGGTAGAGGCAACAGAATTTCTCACACGATATGATGTGATTCAATATTAATAAATTTACACTTCTATCCAAAGAAAGATGTCATCCACATCAGTAGTAGGTGACGGAGGTCAGGTTCATGCATGTTTGCCAATTCATTAAAAAAGTACCCCCAAGGGGGGTGGTGGGTTCATCACTGGAAAGAAATAATCATGAGGCTAGTGGCCCTGAGCCGGACGTACCATGAGACATCAGAGATGCAGTATTATTGAGACTGCATCAAACACAAGCCTTGTATAGGTCATTCAAGAATTATTTTATTTAGTTTGCAACTTCATTCTATTAAGAGAAACACACTTGGGATTATATTCAGTAAATTTTGTTTCCTGCAGAGAAAGACTTCTTAGCCAGTGAGAAGGGTCGTGTGTGAAGGGCAACCATCAATTGAGATGTAGTAAACGAAGTACAGACCCATATCCAACACTTAACGTTGAAGTTAACGAGGAAAACCAAAAATTACCTCAATCTCCTTAAGGTGGCTGGGGATTTCTTTCAAAAATCGAGAAGGTTGAAGCAGCTGGAAGAAATAATACAGCTATTCAAAGAGAGGGAAAAAACTGAAGCACGCACAATGTGTAATTGTATCAGTTTAACCTGCCAACATGAATCCACTGTAACATACAACATGAAAAGCTTTTTTTGTGCTCGAGTCATTGCCACATATAGCAAGCGCCGCTCCTCCTATAGATTTTAAAATGAGCAATCATAGGTTAAGTATCACTATAAAATAATGGGAGCAATTCAAGTGGAAATATGAGTGCAGGTGATAGTTACCTCAATAGAGGAAGAATTTCCCACCACAACACCATTTGATTCATGCAACAAAGGGATTTCTGAATCATTCACCTGTTGAGCTAGCATAAATGATAGAGAGCCTAAGAAATCATTCCGAGGATATCAATTGTTGTAGTCCAAGTACCTTCACTATGAACACAGTATCCCACTCCAAGCCTTTTGACTGCAGATGAAAAATGTTGCAAGGGTACTATTACATTGTTTTGATTGGAGGTTCTTGAAAAACAATAAGAAATGGTAAAGATAAGAATAATACAGAAGTTAACAAAAATGAAGACCTGGTGAATAGTGGTCAAGGTGACAGAGTCTTCATTTTCATTTCTCCGACAACGAAAATTCTCCGATTCACGTACGGATACATGGTCAATAAAAGCTTTCAATAGATCAACACAGCCACTCACTTTCGCAGAAATATCTACACTTTCTTCTTTCTCGGGAACACGCCGTGAGAAAAAATCAGAAAGATCATCAAGAAGGTACTGAAGCACCTGCAGGAAGAAAAGAGACCAGTGTCAGCAAATCTGCAAAAAATTGGTTTTAAAACGACGTAAATTTTCAAAAATTAAAATATTTAACCTCTACTTCTTAGTAGACTATAAAAGCCATGTACTAGAAAAACATCACATGAGATATCGGTATCAAGCTTGTACTCATAGCATAAGAACAGTGTTCCATGGCAATCTATGAAATGCGCCAATAGCATACTGAATGAATGCTTGGGAGGGGACCAACAAAATAATCATAGGTTGATGTGATATTAAATTTCAATGAAATTATACTTTACAAGATACCCTTAACACAGCAGAAACTCTAAAGGAGCTCTTGGGGTTATTTTATAATGAATATTAAACTCCACATCAGACCTCAAGTCCGATGTGGGATACAGACTCCAACACTCCCCCTCAAGCTAGGTGTACCTAGCTTGGACACATAAAGAAAAAACAAAGCAAACAACAGACTGCAAACACTCCCCCTCAAGCTGGACATACCCAGCTTGATGACAAAATAAGACAAAACAGAAGAAAAGAAAACATCCGCGATTGCAGCTCCCCCTCAGGATGATGGATGGATGATGTCGCAGGTGCAGCAAAAGAACCACACAGACTGGGCCGGTTGATGGAGCGCCAGGAAATCTGCACTAGTGGGGCCGGAAAATGATACGCCGAACTTGAGCGGATTAAACAGGTCGGAGGGAGGGCTGCCTTGCAGAGGTGCGAGAGAGGTCGGGAGACCACCAGAAGGGTTCTGCTAAAAAGGGCGAGGTCGGCGAAGTCGGAAGACCGCAGGGAGGGCAACACTGAGAAGGGTGGGGGCTTGGGTCGGGAGGCAGGGGGTCCGCCAGGAGAAGGGGGTTCCGCCGGGACGAACAGGGGCACCGAAAGCAGTAGGAAGGAGGACCGTCGGGAGGGATCCGCAGTGGCTGGAGGTGCGCGCAGGGAGCAGCACGAAGAGGGCGCGCCTGGACGAGGCGCCTGGACGATCGCGACAGGAGGGAGCCACCTAAGGGATGGGAACCGTCGGGATGGGGGCCGTCGGGATGGGGGCCGTCGGGATGGGAGAGAGGGTGACGGGAGCAGACAGGGACGTCGGGGTGCTTCGCGACGGAGGGGCTACGCCTGGACGAAGATCCGCCAACAGGGGAGAGATCCGCCGGAAAAGAGCCATCAGGAGGAGGACCAGCCAAGGAGGAAGGGGCTCCGACGGGATGGAGCCGTCGGGATTGATCCGCTTAGGCGGGTTCAAGGACCGCCACAGAGGGCGGACGGGAAATACCTACGGCTCGTAATTGGATCATAATTGGATCAACAAATGATCAAACCAAATGGGATACAGACTCCAACAAATATCATTGCATCATAATTGGATCAACAAATGATCAAACCAAATCAGAGAGTTCTTTGGCGGGACAGAAAAGAAAGATCAACCCGTTCTGATTAGAAGGTATTGCAATACTAATTGTTAATAGAAGGATGCCCATATTTGAACCCAATTTCTGGCTCACAATATCACCCCCCCCATAAGTATTGAAACTACAATAGCATTGCACATAAATGATGTAACACTTCACACATTTGGATCAGACTAGAAAACAACAGCAAGGTTTTATCTCAATAAAAATTGATACTAAAAAAAGTCAACAAATAATTTAAGCACTGAAATATTTTACCTCAACACAATATGACACAGTTAATGAAAGACATGTAAAATAATAAGTAAAATGACATGGTTTTTTATTGTACCTTAAGAAGTTTTGTTGAAGGGTGTAGAATCGTACTTCTTACCTCAATGAGAGGCAGGGCCCTTTATTTATAGATAGAGGAAAACACAAAGACCAAACACACTCCCCCCAAGTTGGGTCATGAATGCTATGGATGCCCAGCTTGGTGCATAGAGAATCAGGCCGAGCTTCTGGCAAGCCTTTGGTGAAGATGTCTGCAAGCTGATGAGCTGTTGGAATGAAGCAAAAGCTTATATGTTTTTGCTCCAGGTGATGGCGAAGAAAGTAACAGTCAATCTCAATATGCTTCGTGCGTTCATTGAAAACTGAATTAGAAGCAGTCATCGTGGCCGCCTGATTATTACACCAAATATAAGCAGAATTCTGTGACGGAAAACCAATTTAAGGCAATGAAGTCATAGAATTTCAGTAGTGACCATGATCATCGCACGTTATTCAGATTCAGCATTGGATCTAGAGATGACAGTTTGTTTCTTGCTTCGCCGGAAGATTACTTTACCAGCCAGAAAAACCGCAAACTCAAAAGTATACTTTCAGGTACTTAAGCAACCAGCGTAATCGGCATCACAGAAGCCCTCAATGTTCAGATGGTTGTGATTTGAATACCAAAAACCACGGGCAGGGTCTTTCTTAATACATTTGACAATGCGAAGGACAACGTACCATTGAGATTTTGTCGGACCTTGCTGATAGCACGTGCAATATTCGGACGAGTCATGATAAGATAATTGAGTTTGCCCACAAGACGACGATAGCTATCCAGATGAGAATATGGGTCAGTGGCAGCATGGAGGGATCGTTCCCCTGGTTCAAGAGGAATGTCAACGGCAGTTGCCTAAGACAAGTCAGTATCCTGCAAGATATCTAAAGCATATTTTCGTTGTGAGAGGAAGATGTTGGTTGAAGAACGGAAGACTTCAATACCAAGAAAATATGTCAAAGGACCCAGAACTTTGGTATGAAACTGTTGTTGAAGATAAGCCTTGAGATAGGTAATGTCATGTAAATCGCTACCAGAAATAATGATATTATCAACATACACAACCAACATGATGCAGCCAAATGACGTTTTACGATAGAAAACATGTTGCGAAAAAACGTCGAGAGTCACAGCGACAAACGATTCACAGAAGAGTAAAAGGGAAAAAACAAAGAAAAAGAAGAACTTGGGGCATAGAGATTTACGTGGTTTGGGAATAATCCCTACGTCCACGAAGAGTCAGAATCACTTCACTAGTTTCAGGAACACAAAATACAGAGAGATCTCAAAGTTTCACACACAGAAACCCAAACCCAAAATGGGCTAATAAAGAAGATGAAGCATTATTCCATCAACGACACAGAAAGTCCGATGTGCTACAGTGAAAGGTGGCTGGAAGTCTGCATCGCTACAGTGTCGCGGCCACCCAAGTCCAAGGTGCTACAGTGGCCGACAATTGGAAGTCCACGGAGCTGCGGTGTCCTGTCGGTGTCGTTCGGACAGCTCTGTTACAGTAGTCGTGCGAAAATCCACACTGCTACAGTGCCCTGTCGATGTCGTCCGATCAGCTCTGCTACAGTCGGTCGAAGCTGCTACAGTTCCCCAAAATTTGGGTTGGGAGCTTTCGACCCCCAAACCCCCGAAGCAGGAGCGCGTTGCCCCCTGCAACCGCCAACGAGCTCACCGTGGAGTTGAGGCCCGATGCGCAGTATGGGCCTCAAGCATTCGGCTCAACATCATCCAAACAATGTGATCCTTCATACTCTGAGATAGACCAAAGGTAGTAATGATGGTGCAAAATCTGTCAAACCGCGCACGAGGAGACTGCTTGAGCTCATAAAGAGACCGACGAAACCGACAGACATGAGAACCGGTCTCTGAGGCAAGGAAGGCAGGAGGTTGTGGCGGATATATTTCTTCTTCAAAAAAACCATAGAGAAGCACATTTTTGGCATCCAATTGATGAAGAAGCCAATTATCAGCAGCCGCAAGAGATATAGATAATCGAACAGAGACCGTTTTAGCAACCGGAGAAAAATTATTGAAATAATCAACACCATATGTGTGAGCGAAGCCTTTTTCCACGAGACGGGTTTTAAGGTGATGAAGAGTACCATCTGCATTTAGACGGACTGAATAAATTCATTTGCTGCCAACAACCTGTTTACCTGCTGGAAGGGAGATCAGATTTCAGGTGTGATTGTCATCCAATTCCTGTAATTCATCCCGCGATGCTTGAAGCCAACCAGGGTAAGATTTAGCCACAGCAACCATACGAGGAACAGAGATCGTCTCCAAAAGCAGAGAAGCTTTTGTATAAAGTTTGTATAGAGGATTATTCTGGCAAGAACGAGTACCTTTCTGCAATGCAATCGACAAATCATCGGTGTCCGTAGCAGGAGCGGCGGACAAAGTCGGGGAAATGGTGTCCTCAGTCTCGACAGGGGGCATGTTCGATGGACGACAAGAGTAGACAGAACCAAAGCGAAAATCATCTGTTCGGGTCAACAGAGGCAGAGGTGGGTAGATGGCGAGAAGAAGACAGTCATGAATGGTGTTATCAAGATGGGGAGAGGGCGGAGAGGATAATAACGAAGAGTTCTCAATGAATGAGACATCAACGGAGATGATATAACGTCCCAAGGCAGGAGAGAAACAACGGTAATCGCGCTTGGTATGAGAGTACCCCAGAAAGATGTAACGGGAGGGCCTTTGGAGAAAATTTAGAGAGACGAAAACGAGTGTCACAAACATAACAACGACACTCAAACACATGAAGTGGAAGAGGGTGAGGATGAAGAGAGGGGACTAGAGCTGAAAACAGACTCTCCCCCTGAAGGATAAAAGAAGGAAGACGATTGACAAGATAGGTGACAGTACGAATAGCATCCCCCCAAAAAGAAAGAGGCACCTTCATGTGAAATAATAAGGCTCGAGGAGATGTTTACGCTCGGCCACACCATTCTGCTTAAGGGTATCGGGACAGGATGTTTGATGGAGGACACCATGATCTTTGAGAAACTGTTGAAGAATATAAATATTCTCAGCCATTATCCGAGCGAGAGACGTTTAATAGGTTTGGATAATTGAGTGTGAATTTAATGGTAAAAAGTTTTGAAAATATCACACCTTTGAACGATCACAAAGGAGATATAGTCATGTCATTCGAGAGAAGTCATCAATAAAGTATACATAATAATGGTACCGTAACTGACTAGGAACCCTTTAGGGACCCCATACATCGGAATGAACTAAGTCGAAAGGATTAGCTGCACGCGTCACCAAACGAAGAACATAAGTTGTCCGATGATGTTTAGCAAACTTACAGGATTCACAATGGAATGAAAGGTATGGACTGAAATGGGGGCAAAGCATATATAAGACTAAAACCGATGGATGACAATGGCGAAAATATAGGTCGAGGGCATGAGCAGAGGTGAATGAGCAAGCAAGGGATGGTGGGGTATCGAACATGTGCACCCCATTGCCGTAGAAACCTCGGGAGCAACAAAGCGATAAACGAATCACAAAAGAGTAAAAGGGAAAAAAACAAAAGAACGAGAACACACAAGACACAGAGATGTACGTGGTTCGGGAAATGATCCCTACGTCCACGGAGAGACATAATTTCACTATAGTTGGGAGCACAAATTACAAGGAGTTTTTCAGAGTTCTCACACCCAGAAACCCTAACCCGAAAATGGGCTAATAATAGGAAGAAGTATTATTCCACCAACCACACAGGAAGTCTGTTGTGCTACAATGAAAGGTGGCAAGAAGTCTGCATCGCTACAGTGTCGCGGCCACCCAAGTCCAAGATGCTACAGTGGCCGACGGCTGAAAATCCGCGTCGCTACAGTACTGTTGACTCCAAAGTTCGACCCGCTACAGTGGTCGGCAACGGAAGTTGCGGCCTGGTACGCAATATGGGCTGCAAGCATTCGACCCAACAACATCCAAAGAAAATCAGGCTACACCGATCCAACACTCATCACTAAGACGACCCCTACCAAGATCCTGATTCATCGACCGCTCCTAAAAAACGACACCAGAACATGTAAAAATAACAACACAATTTAAGTCTTTTGTGAGTTTACTGATGGAGAGAAGATTAAAAGAACTACGGGGAACACGAGCCACTGAATTCGGACGAATAGGAGTCAAGGAGCAAGTGTCAAATCCTACAATAAAGATTGTAGATCCATTAGCAACAGTAATCGCAGCGGCAATGCTATACGGATGATAGGTAGTAAGCATACCTGCATCACCTGTGAGATTATCAGAAGCACCAGAATCAAGCATTCTAACTGACAATCGACGAGATACACAAGCGGTAAGGCCACCAGTCTGAGCAATAGAGGCTAAAGAGGAGGCAGGTGGCAAAGCAGCCCGATGAGATTATATAAACGCAATCTCCACCATAGAAAGTTCCAGGTGGTGATGGATATTGGATGGTGGCGAGGATACTGCCATGTCTGGAAGGAGATGGGGAAGAGGCTACAAGAACCCACTTGGCAGGAATAGTCAGGTCAATAGCAGCAAGGCGTGCAGGAACAGCACACGGCCGAACACAAATTGGATGTCTAGCAGATACACCCGGAAGAGTGCGGCGAGACAACAGCAGGGGCGGAGCGAGGAATCCCACGAGAATAGTCGGAGATGGGAAACCTGGCCTCAGCAGGAAAGGTAGGGTTGCGCCAATGGTAGGTGGAAACCGTGAGCGCGGTCTGATGACGGCGTGATGCCGGAGAGAGATACCATAGACGAGCAGAGGTGCTGGGAGGCCGGGGCCTGGAGCGCTATATGCGTTCAGTAGGAGGCCAAGGCTGAGGTGCGCCTAGAGGACTCGCCTAGTGATGTGTTTTGGCTGGATGTGCAGGCCAGGAACCGACAGATCATACCCAAAGCCGTCCGGATCTCGAACCACGAACAAAGAATGATGTCGACATTAGGAGGTGTGAAGGTGAAGACGCAATCTTCAGGGAAGCCACATATGGGTGGTGGTGCGCACTTGGGAGAAACGTGCACTCGGGAAGGAACGCAGCTGGGGCTATGGGGCTGAGGAGAGGGCGGCGGGACGCGGCAGAGCTGGTGGAAGGGGTTTGCACGGCGAGGCAAGTCGTCAGCGGGGTGTGCGGGCCTGGCGGGAGAACGCAGCTAGGAGTTGCGAAGGACGGAGAGAGGGAGCGGAGACGCAGCTGGGAGTTGCGAAGGGCAGAGGGAGGGAGCGGAGACACAGAGGGGGCCATCTGCAAGGTGCAGCAGGGAGTTACGAAGGGCGGAGGGAGGGAGCAGAGGCGTGGGGGGGCGTCGCAAAAGGCGGTGTCGGGGTAGGGGGCGTCGCACAAGCTGTGTCGGGGCGCAGGGGGAAAAATTACGACGAAGAGGATAAAACACGAGTAGGGAAGGGTTGGTTACACCTCCTTTGATACCATGTAGAACCGTACTTCTTACCTCAATGAGAGGCAGAGACCTTTATTTATAGATAGAGGAAAAGGAATACAAGACAGAGTAAACCAATGTGGGACTCCAAAATACACATAACTCGGTCCAACAAAGGGAATTAAAAACTCTTGTTAGGAATTCAATGATCAAAAAGACAATGCATTTTCTAATGCATTTTTGAAAACTGAAAACAAACTTTGTTTTAATATATCAAACGCACCCCAAAATTCTCGATGGTATTAGAGGGAATTCAATCAACACTTTCCCCTGTGGTAATTTAGATTTTTTCCAAAATTCAAATTATGAAACAATCTTGTTCATAAAAAAATAATCTAATATTTATTTTACATTTTCCTTTTAAACAGTACTCATGAATTAATAAAGCGATGCTCAATTTAATTACATTATAATTCATAAAACTACTTTAATTTCATTCAACAATGTTAAATAAATTTATGAAATAAATAAATAAAATATAATAAAGTTTTTTTCATAAAAAAACACATGTTAAATTTGATATAAACAAGTTAATTCAAGCTATATAAACTAATTATTTAATAAATAAAATATATATAAACATATAATGTTTTTATTAAGTTAAAATGGTGGTATAGTATTCCACCAAAAAATAGTATAGTAAAAAAAATTATGACAATAGTAATTATTTAACTATTTATTTAATAATAAATTTCATAAACAATTCTTAATGGAAAAAACTCCCAAAAAATAATTCACAGAGGTTATTCAAAATTTTCCATCCCAAACACAGCCTAATAGTAATTTAGCCCCCCCCCCTCCCCACACGCGCGCACAAGCAGAATTTCGCTATCCATTTGAATAATGTAAAAAATAAATGTTGACAATTCTCCAAGACACCATAATGCTCATGCGAAAAAGCTAAATACAAATACCAAAATGGTAAGAATGAAAAAACCGCACTGAGGTAAACTATTTTGGTTGGCGTAACAACTAGATCATTCCATAACTTTAAGAACTCTAAACTTACAGATCTGATATCACAATCTTCATTCAAAAACTTCCCTCCATCGACATCAACCACAGCCCGCTGCTCAAGAAGGTATTTCTACACAACCAAACTCAAATGATTCTATTAATAAATAGGAAAATTGTAAATTATTCATACCAAATAACAGGCTAACTTAAGAGAGAGGCATGACTGCATGAGAAATGAGAACAGAAAAATAGTTTCACCTGATGATCAATTTTAACTTACCAGCAGATTAACCAGATTCAAAACCCAGAACAGAACAAAACATGAACAAAACATGAACATATTGAAAACATAACATGTTAACATTTGAATTATACAAGAAAATTATCTAAATATATTATGCAGAATGACTGAATGAATAAATCACCCGTGAGAATGACTGAAAACATAACATGTTAACATTTGAATTATACAAGAAAATTATCTAAATATATTATGCAGAATGACTGAATGAATAAATCACCCGTGAGAATGATGTCATTAAGTAGATATTTGCCACAGGAATGAATGATATATTAGGCCTTACATGGAGAACTCCTATTGTTATGTGATTATAAACCCTATGGCCAGAACGCTAATATAGCAGGTCAATAATAACCCAAGACTGACAAGTGTGCACAAAAAGGTACCACAAACCAGGAAGCCATAGAGCAGTTCTGTTTCTCATTCACTCCTCACTCCCTTCTAATTGAACAAAGCATGCTATCAGCATTCCACTACTTACTCAGAGTCATGTTCTATAGTATCGCCCATTAAAATATCAACTAACTTAAAGGAATTTCACTTCTCAAAAAATATACAAAACATCATTCAGGAGGGGGTCATCCTCTTTTCAGAATATAGAAACACAATTCAAAAAACAAATATAGCATGAATGATTTTAATCCTCCATACTAAATACACCGAGTAAGATTATCCTAAAATGATAAATATTATCAAAATCTTTCTCGTATATAATGGTATCACTAACACGAGTGGGTTGATAAAGTTTACATCTCCAAAACCCAAATCTAATAATGACATCAATGAATCTACTAAACCATATTTGGAGAAACCACTTTAAATCAACAACAATGTTATACAAGACCATTCCATTATATTTTTCACCAAAGCAGAAAATCCAGTTTATTACCCCATATATACTTTTTAGCAAGATTGGCATGCAAAAAGATATTCTTATTACTAGAATTAGAATACCATAAACTTGTGCCTCTTGAATGAAGTCGGATCCCTTTATTTATAGAGGAAAAGGAGATCCAGAAGATTTGAGATAGGTGGGACAAACAAAATTCAAACTAGAGCAATGCGGAGATAGGGATATACTTGGCCAAATCAAGTGAACCTATACGCACCCACATACTAGATACATAATTACACTAGCGCTCCTCAAATTGAAGCATATATATCTATCATGCTCAGTTTGTTACACAAAAATTTCACTCATGACCCTAGAACAACATTGGTGAATACATCAATCAGCTGCTCCATGGTTCATAAATTGCCAAAAATAATATGTTTTTTTCCATAGTTCTTCCGAACAAAGTGAAAATCAATCTCAATATGCTTCGTCCACTCAAAAAAAACAGGATTCGCAGCAATCTTGATAGTTGTCTCATTGTCACATTGCAAGTATGCGGATTTCCAAACAGAACACATGATCTCATGCAAGAGATTTGAGCTCAAAAAATATATGTTGTCATGCGTGTCATGGCCCAACACTCTGACTCGGCACTTGAGTAAGATACGACGGTTTGATTCCTTCTATGCCAATAAATGATATTATCGCTAATGAAAACAGCATATCCAAACATTGGTCTACGAGAGGCTAAAAAATATGCATGATATGCATTACAAAATGTCTTTACATCAGTGTGTTCATGATAGAGTATAGTCGCTTCAAGTCGGATTAGCTCTTGACATATTTAACAATACGAAGAACAACATCTCATAAAATGATCCATATTCTGACTCACTTGGCTTATGGCACAAACATTATCTGAACAAGTCATATGAGTATTTCTGAGTCCCGCATCGGAATACTCTCTTGTGTATTCCTCTTTCTCAATCTATAAAAGAAGGCATCCGCCTCTCCTTGAAGGTAAAGGGGTTTTCCCAATCTACATGGTATCAGAGCGAACCTTATTCCCGAGCCCTCTCTGCTCTGCCCTAAGTGTCATTCTTTCTCTCTAGGTCTGCCCTACGCAGCACCCTCCTCCCTCGTAGGTCTGCCCTACGCGCCCCCCTCCCTCGGTGGTCTGCCCTCCGAGACCCCCCCCCCCAGCGGCCCTGCGCCATGCGCCTCCCAGCGTCGTCCGGCGGTCCTCCTCTGCGCGCAGTGCCTCCCGCGGCCCCCCCAACCCCAGCGGTCCTCCTCTGTGTGTAGGCGCCTCCCGCGGCCCCCACAACCCCGACGGCCCCTCCTCTGCGCGCGGCGCCTCCCGCGAATCCCCCGACGGCCCCTCCTCTGCGCGCGGCGCCTCCCGCGGATCCCCCGGCGGCTCTCCTCCTTTGTGCGCAGTGCCTCCCGCAGCCCGGCCCCGTCCCCTTGCTTCCTGGAAACCTCGCCCGAGGCCCTCCACGCCGGCTCCCTTCTCGGCGGCTCCCTTCGCGGCGCCTCCCGCGGCCCCCAACCCCGGCGGACCTCCTCTGCGCGTGGCGCCTCCCGCGGATCCCCCGGCGGCTTCCTTCCCACCGGCTCCCTTCCACGCCGGCGTAGGCATCCCAGCATCAGTATTTTTTTTTCTTTTCTAGTCGCGGCTCCCTCCAAGTGACCAGTCCAGGCGGCTCCCTCCAGGCGACCCGAAATCCTCACAGCGAACCGGCAACTCCCGGTTCTTCCTGCGCACGGTGTGCTCCAACTCTCGGCGCCCTCCCGCTGCCTGCTGCTTCTCACGGAGGCCCGACCCGCCCGCTGATTACAGCGCTGCCCCCAACTGCGTCTTAGACCGCTACCTGACGCTTCCATGGCAGACCCCTCCCATCTGCCTCAGATGATCACCGCTTCCACCCACATCGTCGATGACCAGTTAGACTCCACCAATTTCTCCATCTGGCGGAAGACGGTAGTGATGTCCCTGATCGGGATGGAACTTGATCATCACCTTGAGGATCCTCCCCCGGCTTCGACTGACCCCAAATACCGTTCATGGAATCTTGCTGATAGCAAGATCTTCGCTCTGCTGGTCAATTCAATGGATCGATCGGTCAAGGATGTCACCCGCACGGCAAATACAGTCAAGGAACTATGGGACTCCTTGAACATTATGTATTCTGAGACCAACAACCTGGCTCGGGTGTCCGATATCCTCCAGCGCCTGTCCCATATTCGACAGCAGGACCGATCCTTCACCGCATATTTCCTGGAATGGAAAGGGCTTCGTGATGAATTACAGGAGTTATGGCTCGTTCCCCAGACACCGGCAGAGGCTCAAACCCAACGGGACCAACTCTGCATCTTCACTCTTCTCAGCGGCCTCGCTCCGGAGTTTGTCACCATGGCAACCGAGCTGTTCGCCAGCCCTTCATTGCTGGAGATCTCACAGGTTTATCATCGGCTGAGCAAGGCCCAACGGGCTCTTCCCCCTCCCACCCCGATCATCGACCACTCCGCTCTCGTCAGACATGGCGGTGGACGCTCCTCAGGCCCTCGTGGTCGTGGTCGTGTGGAAGGTCGTCCACGTCCCCTCTGTCATCATTGTGGCAAGCTTGGCCACCTGATCGACCGATGTTGGGTTCTACATGGAGGTCCATCTCAGCGCCCGAGGCAGGGACAGACAGCGGTCCAGGAGTCTTCCTCGACAGTCGCCACTCTTCCACCATCTTTGGACCTGTCTATTGCCGACATCCGGCTGACTCATGATCCTCGGGAACCCGCAGGACCCCGTCCATCCTCGGCTTCTCTGGCCCATTCGGTTCACTCCGCTGCCTTTGTCGGTCGTCGCTCCCCTACATGGATGCTCGATTCAGGTGTCTCTGACCACCTCACCGGTGATGCTGGTATGTTGACCTCTTACTACCCTTATATCGGTTCATCGGCCATCACCGTCGCTGATAGCTCCACTATCCTCATTGCGGGCTTCGGCGCATGCTCCCTGACTTCATCGATTCACCTACCATGTGTGGCACATGTGCCCCGCAGTCCATTTAATCTTCTTTCCATCAGTAAGCTGACAAAGATTATAACTGTGCTGCTATATTTACCTCCTCTGGTGTTGTTTTTTAGGAGCGGACTACGAACCGGGAACTTGGTAGAGGCCAGCTTCGGGACGGGGTCTACATGTTCGACGGACCAGCACCTATCGCTTGCACATCTGCCTCTGCTCGAGCATCGGATCTTCATTCCCGGTTGGGACACCCACCTGCCTCCACCATTCATCAGCTTTTTCCAAACTTTAGTCAGCATAATTTTTTTCATTGTGAGTCATGTACATTTGCAAAACATCATCGCACTACATACATACCTCGCGTGGATATAAGGGCCTCAAACCCTTTTGATCTGGTTCATTCAGACGTGTGGGGTCCTTGTACCATTTCGAGTCATTTGGAATATAAATATTATATATCTTTCATTAATGATTTTTCACGAATGACTTGGCTTTATCTCCTTCGAGAACGCTCCGAAGTGTTTTCCACATTCCAGACATTTTACAATGAGATTCAAAACCAATTTTCGATCTCTGTAAAATGTCTCCGCTCGGATAATGGTCGTGAGTATCTCTCCACTCCCTTTCGGCAGTTTCTTCAGACAAAAGGCATCTTTCATCAGACCTCCTGTCCTGATACACCCCAGCAGAATGGTGTGGCCGAGCGGAGACACCGACACATTCTGGAGACTGCTCGTGCCCTCCTCTTCCACCGGCAGGTGTCTCTGCACTTTTGGGGAGATGCAATTCTCACCGCCACCTATCTTATAAACCGTCTTCCTTCCTCCATCCTTCAGGGGGAGACTCCTTTTTAGGCATTGTTCTCCTCTCTCCCTCTTCACTCCATTCCCCTTCGAGTGTTTGGATGTCTCTGTTACGTTCGCAACACACGTCCTGGCCTCTCCAAACTCTCTCCCAAATCCCTCCGGTGCATTTTTCTTGGCTACTCCCCCACTCAGCGAGGATATCGCTGCTTCTTACCCGACCTACGGCGGTATGTCATCTCGACCGACGTCACATTTGTTGAGAGCTCTCCATTCTCTCTTCCCTCTCTTCATCCTGACCCCACCATCGATGATTGTCTTCCTTTCATCATCCACCCTTCAACAGTGTCAACCCCTGTTGACACCCATTTTGGTCAGGTCTACTCCCGCCGTCCATCAACTATGTCCCCCATCCCGGCCAATGACACCGTTGTCCCCGCTTCGTCCGATGCTCCTGCCCCGCCACCCGAGGACTTGCCCATTGGCTTACGGAAAGGTACTCGCTCCTGCCAAAGTACTCCTCTATTTGTCTCTTCATACAGGGGTCTGTCCGCTCTGAAGACAATTTCTATTCCCCGCACAGTTGGTGATGTCAAATCTCACCCCGGGTGGCTAGCAGCAATGCGGGATGAATTGCAGGCTCTGGAAGAAAACCATACTTGGGATCTTGTCACCCTTCCAGAAGGCAAACAGGCGGTCGGCAGCAAATGGATTTACACAGTCCGACTGAATCCCGATGGCACTCTCCATCGCCTCAAAGCCCGCCTGGTGGCCAAGGGCTTCGCGCAGACTTACGGTATTGACTACTTTGATACCTTCTCCCCAGTTGCCAAGATGGTCTCTGTTCGATTATTCATCTCTCTGGTCGCCCATCATCATTGGCTTTTTCATCAACTGGATATCAAGAATGCCTTCCTACATGGCTTCCTTGAGGAAGACGTTTATCTGCAGCAGCCTCCCAGCTTTTGTGCCTCCGGCACCGAATCTCAAGTCTGCCGACTCCGCCACTCTTTTTACGGCCTCAAGCAGTCTCTCTGTTCTTGGTTCGGCCGCTTTAGCACAGTCGTCACCGACTTTGGGCTCTCTCGCAGCATGAAGGACCACACAGTGTTCTACAAAACGACCTCCGCTGGCTGCATCCTCTTGGTCGTTTATGTGGATGATATCATCATCACTGGCAGCGACTATGCGGGTATCACCCATCTCAAGAAGCATCTTCACCAGCACTTCCACACAAAGGATCTCGGTCCTCTCACATACTTCCTCGGCATCGAGCTCTCCTATTCTTCGGACACCATCTCCCTCTGCCAACGGAAGTATGCATTGGATATTCTGCAGGATGCTGGGCTGACACAGGCCACTGCTGTCGACAGCCCTTTGGAGACTGGGGAACGGTCTCTTTATGCCTCCTCGGCACTGTATCCCCATCCAGAGCGGTACCGTCGACTAGTGGGTAAACTCAATTATCTTACCATGACTCGTCCCGACATTGTCTGTGTTGTTGGCAAAGTGAGTCAATTTATGGAACATCCGACCAACTCAAATTGAGATGTTGTCCTCCGCATCGCCAAATACATCAAGCAAGATCCTTCTCGTGGTCTTCGCTACTCCCAGCGTCCTCATCTGCATATTGAGGCCTTTTGTGATGCTGATTATGCTGGTTGTCTTGCTACTCGGAGATCTACTTCTGGGTTTGCCATATTCTTGGCAGGCAATCTCATCTCTTGGCGCAGCAAGAAACAGACTGCTGTCTCTCGATCCAGTGTAAAGTCTGAGTACCGTGTCATGGCCACCGTCACTACGGAGATCATTTGGCTTCGCCAACTCTTCCAGGAGCTTGGTTTTCCTCAGCAAACATCTGCTCACATCTAGTGTGACAATCAGGCAACCACCAAAATTGCTTTGAATCCCGTCTTTCATGAACGCACGAAGCATATTGAGGTGGACTGTCACTTTCTTCGACACCACCTGGAGCACAATCATGTCAGTTTTTGCCACATTCCGACGGCAGACCAGCTTGCACGTCTACCTCTTCTCAGGCACTTGATCTTCATTCCCGGTTAGGGCACCCGCCTGCATCCACCATTCATCAGATGTTTCCGAACTTCAGTAGGACTCCTACTTTTCATTGTGAGTCATGCTCTTTTGCAAAACATCATCGCTCTTCCTACATTCCTCGCACGGATACACGGGCCTCCCACCCCTTTGCTCTGGTTCATTCCGATGTTTGGGGCCCGTGTACCGTTCCGAGTCACTTGGGCTATAAATACTATATATCTTTCATTGATGACTATTCGCGAATGACGTGGCTTTACCTTCTTCGAGAACGCTCCGAAGTGTTTTCCACCTTCCAAACCTTTTTTAATGAAATTAAGAATCGTTTTTCTATCTCGGTCAAATGTCTCCGCTCGGATAATGGGCGCGAGTATCTCTCCACTTCTTTTCGGCAGTTTCTCCGGACAAATGGCATCCTTCATCAGACCTCCTGTCCTGATACACCCCAGCAGAACGGCGTGGCCGAGCGGAAACACAGACATATTCTAGAGACTGCCCGTGCCCTCATCTTCCACCGACAGGTGCCTCTGCTCTTTTGGGGCGATGTCATTCTCACTTCTACCTACCTCCTCAATCGCCTTCCTTCTTCTCTCCTTAAGGGGGAGACTCTCTTTCGGACTCTTTTCCCCACTCTCCCTCTTCATTCCCTCCCTCTTCGAGTGTTTGGCTGCTTGTGTTATGTTCGTGACACTCGCCCTGGCCGCACCAAACTCTCTCCCAAATCTCTCCGTTGCTCCTCTCGGTTGCCCTCCTCTCGGCCCTCCCTCCTGGCGGCTCTCCCACCCGGCGGCTCTTCCTCATGCGCGCGGTGGCCCTCTCTCCCTTGAGTGGCGCCCCTTTCCTTGCGCGGCTCCCTGTGCGACGGCTCGCCTTCCGCGGCGGCTCCCTGCACGACGGCCCCGCCTCCTGCTGCGGCATCTCGACGCCGGCGCCCGCTCCTCCTGTGCGCGAATCCCGTCGCCGCGACTCCCGGCGCACCTCCTCCTGACGGCCCGCCTTCCGCGGCGGCTCCCTGCACGACGGCCCCGCCTCCTGCTGCGGCATCTCGACGCCGGCGCCCGCTCCTCCTGCGCGCGAATCCCGTCGCCGCGACTCCCGGCGCACCTCCTCCCAACGGCCCGCCTCTTCCCTGCCGGCTCCCGGTCGCGCAGCCCTCCATCGCGCCGGCTCCATTCATCCCCGCGCGACGGCCCCCGCCTTCCCTGCGCGCTCCCGCTGTCCGCTCTCGCTGCCCCTCCCGAGCGCGACCCTCCCGCTTCCAGCAGCCGGCCTCCAGCACCCGGCCGCGTTCCGCCCTTGTTCTTCCGGGCGGCTCCTCCGGCGGACTCCTCCGCCCCTGCACCTCCTGCGCGCGCCATCTCCGCATCTCCTACGGCTTCCCGGCGAAGCCCGGCCTCGCCTCCTGCGGTTTCCCAGCGGTTCGACGACCGGCCCGCCTGTGCGGTTTCCCGACGCTCCGACGACCGGCCCGCCCGTGCGGTTTCCCGGCGCTCCGACGACCGGCCCACCAGTGCGATTTCCCGGCGCTCCGACGACCGGCCCGACCAGTGCGGACTTCTCGGCGCTCTGTCGTTCGGCCCCGCCTCTGCGGATTTCCCGACGCATCGTTGGCACATCCTTTTTTTTTCCAGCATCATCCATCCTTCAATCGTGAGGGGGAGCAGCAGCCTTTGCAGCCTTTATCTTTTATTCTGTTTCGTCTTGTTTTGTCATCAAGCTGGGTGTGTCCAGCTTGAGGGGGAGTGTTTGCAGCCTTTGCTTGCTTTGTTTGCTTTGTTTTTTCTTTATGTGTCCAAGCTAGGTACACCTAGCTTGAGGGGGAGTGTTGGAGTCTGCATCTCACATCGGACTTGAGGTCCGGTGTGGTCTTTATTATTTGTTATAAATACACCCCAAGGGCTCCTTTGGAGAGAAACCTTGAGGGTTCGCTGATCTTTCTCTTTTATTCTCCTACACTTCTCAAAAATCTCTTAAAACACTTTCTTCATGGTAGATTGAAAGGTAGTCGGAGTGTTCATCAGTCCGAACGACATAAGGAGAAACTCATAATGCCCTTCATGCGTGTGAAAAGGAGTTTTACTAATGTCTTCTGCTTTCACACAGATTTGGTGAAACCCAGATTTTAAATCGAGCTTGGTAAAAAATCGAGCGCCATGTAATTCGCCCAGCAGCTCCTCTATAGCAGGAATCGGAAATCTGTCCGGAATTGTAAGTTTATTCAGTGCCCAAAAATTCGCACACATTTGCCAACTTTCATCTTTTTTCCGGACTAAAATTATGGGACTAGCAAAAGGACTGTTGATATGTCAAATAATTCCACAAGTTAACATTTGTGACGCTTCTCTACCTCATATGGCCTAATTTTCACAGGAGCAGCCTCTGCCACCAAAGTGATAGCATGGTCTGTCGATCTACTTGGCGGCAGCCCCTTCGGTTCGTCAAACAATGTCTGAAACTCTTGTATCAAGATTTCCAACCGCTGCTGGTCACTCCCTTCTTCCCCGATCTCCTCGCCCGCAGGAGATGTTGGCTGTGTTTGTCAAAACCATCCCTCCAGGAGCAATGACTTTGACTGAACTTGTTGTTGGAAGCTCGCTTGATTTTCCTGATTTTCGGTAATTCCCTATAATTTCACTTCCTTCCCTTCCCTGAAAAACTCCATGGTTTTGTGGCCCTAATTTGTTAGGACATTTCCCAGACTCCTCAACCCCTTCATAACTAACACCAAATCTAAACCCCCAGTGTCAAACACAAAAGCTTTTATTGTAAAGAGGTGGTTCTTCAGGCTCACCTCAGTCTGCAAACCCCTTGAGATATTGACGGGTATTCATCCCCAAGTTTAATTCCAAATTGCTTGGTCGGGCTTTACCTCTACATTTTCCATCCTAGAAAGAGTCTTGGAGATGAAGTTATGGTCGGCACCGCTGTCCACCAAGACTACCATCGGTACACCTGCAAGTTCCCCACCTCATGTTCACACCACCCGGTGTCGGAACCATCCTCTTGCTCTTCCTCGGGTTCTTCGTACTCCCAAACCAGCACCCTCAGGTGTTTGTCAGGGCATTTGTGCATTGGGTTGTAAGGTTGGCCACATCAGAAACAGACTCTTCTGTTTTCGCCCCTCCTGTTCCTGTCAGCTGATAGCCCTAACCCCTTTCCAGCGATCATCTCTTACCACTGTTCACAAATCCTCTTCTCTTTTATTTCGTTCGACTAAGTTTCGGTTCACCAGAAAATTTGTCACTACAACTCCAGCCCCTCATGGCTACTGGCCGCCCGCGGATGCTCCTGAGAACACCTTCCCACACTGGTTCTCTTTCTATCCTCCTTGCCAAAACAAGAATCCTGATTTTGTTAGCCAGTTCGTGTGCTGAGACTTGATTCTTAATCTCGGATCACAATCCTCCCATGAACAAACTCATGTACCGTGACTCACGAGTCCCTCATAGTGTCTTCAAATACCTTAGTGGATCGCCCTCTGTAGACTTCTCGTATCTTTCCATGAGTGTCGGTTTGAACATCGCCCAAGTTGACCATGGTGTAGCTCTATGCCAAGCCGAGAACCAGTATAAAGTTGTTCCTTCCATGCAAATCTGCGTGTAATGAAGCTTCGCATTCTATGGAGTCCAAATTATCAAGAAATATATATCAGCATTAGCTATCAATCCAAATGAATCGTCTCCTGTGAATGTCGGCAACTCCGCCTTCCTCATCACGTTTCGAAGTCCGTCTGTTAGAGCGTAATCATCAGGTGTCAGGCTGTCACCCAACCTTCCACCGACTTCTGCACTACCACGGCCACTATTCCAGGGTTTGTCGACGCGACTTTTCTCTTTTTCCCAGATTCCGAGCCTCAATCCACAAGTAGTTCAATCTCCTTCAGTCTATCTAGGGTTTGTTCCCCCATATCGTGTATCCGAAGAGCCACACGCTCCTCTGATTGTTGTGCCAAATCCTAAGCTACTTGTTGGTTATCATTATGAACTCGCATCATCTTTTCCATACTCTCCTGCATCATTATCATCGCCTGCCGAAAACTTTTCATTGTTGACTTGACAGATGAAACACAGTTCTCCATCCTCATTTGCATTCAATCATGAAGGAACGTTCGTCACAGACGTTCTGGTAGTCGGCATGTTTGTCCTCCTATGTCGACGGTTTCTCTGTTGTGAACACCTCTCAGAAGTCATCTGATTATCCACCCGGCGCATACTAGCTCCCCAGTGTCGTTCGACTCAGCTCAGCGGCAATCGCTTCCCCATGCACAATCTATTCTCAGCTTTTGCTTCCTCTTCGATCGTCTCTCCCGCTCGAGTTCTCCAGCAGAGTCGCCAAATGTTGGGATAAAATTTGTGTGAGAGAGAGAGAGATGAGGATTCAAAACAGGATTCAAAACAGGATTCGTGTGTATTTATATGTATATGTAATGCGTATTCTATAGTTACAACTGCGGAAGAAAAAGAAACTCAACAAGAACCTAGAGGTCCACTTCCCTGATTCTACGCCAGCTGCACAAAGAGAAACCCAAGGGAAGCCCACTTCCCTCCCTCCTCTATGAACTCAAACTGATTTCCTCCCTGAATCCCTTCCCCAAAAGATTCCCACGGTACAAATAGCCCCCCGCACCACAACTGTCTAATAGCCTCCATTGTCGATATTTACCATTCTGCCCCTCCATTGATAGGTGTGAATTATTGGGGGCCTCAAATTAACATGTGAGTCACTCCCCATGTTACTAACAAATGCAAGATAAGAATTTAATTTGAGGAAGCATCTTAATCCAATCTTAGCCAGACACTATAAGCATCAACCAGTTGGGTACGACAAACACTTACCATGATAAGAACACCTCAACAATGATAAGATTGAATCCAAATTTCAATACAAGGAGGGCATAAGGTAAACTTAAAGCTAATGGTAAAATTTAGTCCTAATTGGCGTAGGTGTCCAAAGGGGCATATCTTCGGTGCACATGGCCACCAATTTTACAAGTGTTGGAGATTGGATTGTGTTAAACCCAATTAATTGTATTTCCGGGTTAAGTGTCTTTCTGAGTCCCACATCGGATTCTTCTAACTTGTGATTTGTCCTCTCTATCTATAAAAGAATGTCTCCACCTCTCATCGAGGTAGGGACTTGTACATACCTACATAGTATCAAAGTGAGGTTACATCTAATAACCTCCATCCACTGCTCCTCCGAGGCAGCCCCCCCTCCCCCTGTGCGGTTATCCCGGCGTCCCCGCCTGTGCGCCAGCCCCCGCCAACCCCTCTTTTCTCACAGTTTGGCTTGTGCGCCTCGACGCCAGCCCCTCCTGCGCGGAATCCCTAGCGGTCCCCTCCCTGAGCGCGCGACGGCACCAAGCGGCCCCCTCCCTGCACACTACGGCACCAGGCGGCCCCCTCCCTACGCGCTACGGCACCAGGCGGCCCCCCTCCCTGTGCGCTACGACACCAAGCAGCCCCCTCCCTGCACGCTACGGCACCAGGCACCCCCCCTCCCTGCGCGCAACGGCACCAGGCACCCCCCTCCCTTTGCGCGCGACGACAACAGGCGCCCCCCCCCCCCCCGCGTGATGGCACCCGGCAGCCCCGTCGGCGCCTCCTGCGGTTGTCTCGCGCCCCTCTATGACGGGTCCTCCTCCACAGCGCCCCGTCGAACAGCCTCCACTGCTCCTCCGAGGCAGCCCCCCCTCCCCCTGTGCGGTTATCCCGGCGTCCCCGCCTGTGCGCCAGCCCCCGCCAACCCCTCTTTTCTCACAGTTTGGCTTGTGCGCCTCGACGCCAGCCCCTCCTGCGCGGAATCCCTAGCGGTCCCCTCCCTGAGCGCGCGACGGCACCAAGCGGCCCCCTCCCTGCACACTACGGCACCAGGCGGCCCCCTCCCTACGCGCTACGGCACCAGGCGGCCCCCCTCCCTGTGCGCTACGACACCAAGCAGCCCCCTCCCTGCACGCTACGGCACCAGGCACCCCCCCTCCCTGCGCGCAACGGCACCAGGCACCCCCCTCCCTTTGCGCGCGACGACAACAGGCGCCCCCCCCCCCCCCCCCGCGTGATGGCACCCGGCAGCCCCGTCGGCGCCTCCTGCGGTTGTCTCGCGCCCCTCTATGACGGGTCCTCCTCCACAGCGCCCCGTCGAACAGCCTGCACGGCTCCTCCGCAGCTTTACCGACGCACCATCGTCCGACCCCGCTCTCCGGTATTCACAGTACTCCGTCGACCGGCCCCGTCTGCGTGGTTCCCTTGCACCTACTAGTCGGTCTGCTGTTCTTGTCCCTACAAGGCTCTCTTTATTCTTCTTTCAATGGCAGAATCTTTCATCCTTCCTCAGTTGATCATTGTCTCTACTCGCCTTGTCGATGAGCGCCTTGATTCAACGAACTTCTCTGTCTAGCGGAAGACGGTCCTTATGTCTCTCACCGGCATGAACCTCGACTCACACCTGGATGCTCTTCCCCCACCTCAATCAGATCCGAAGTACAGGGTCTGGAAACTTGTCGACATCAAAAATTTTGTTTTGCTTGTCAATTCAATGGACCAATCCGTTAAAGATGTCACTCGAACGGCAAACACGGTTAAGGAACTCTGGGATTACTTAACCCTCATGTACTCTAAAAAAAATAATATGGCTAGAGTGTCAGACGCTCTTCACCGCCAGCACCACCGTCTGTTTCTGATGTATTTCATCGAGTGGAAAGCCCTCCATGATGAGCTACTTGAGTTGTGGCCTCTTCCTCAAACACCTGAGGCAGCATTTGCCCAGCGCAACCAGTTATGTCTCTTCAGCCTTCTACATGGCCTGGATTCCGAATATGCAACAACTGCCACAGAGATGTTGGTCAGTCTCGCCTCTTGAGATTCCATTGGTTTATCATCACCTAGGCAAAGCTCATCGGGTCTTTTCCCCACCTTCTCACAGTTTAGATCTCATTGCCCTCTTGGATCGTGGTAGTGGGCGTTTTTTAAGTGCTCGTGGACGTGGTTGCAGTCGTGATGAGGGTGGTAATCTTCCTTTACGTCATCACTGTGGTAAGCTAGGTCATCTCATCGATCAGTGTTAGGTTCTTCATAGACGACTGAATCAACCACCTCGACAAGTTTAGATTGCTGTCACGGATGCCCCCTTGTCAGCCTCTGATCTTCCTCACACTTTAGACATCTCCATGGATGAGCTTCAGCTTATACATGTTGGATTGGTGTAGCCCGATCCGGTTGGGCCGAATGCTTGTGGCCCGTACTGTCCACTAGCCCGTAACTTACGTGGGTCAAGCTCCGCGGTGAGCTCATTGGGGGTTGCAGGGAGCAACGTGCCCTTACTTCGGGGGTTCGGGGGCCGAAGGTCCCCGGCCCAATTTTTTGGGGGGCTGTAGCATCTCTGACCACTGCAACAAAGCTGACCGACCGACACCAACAGAGCACTGTAAGAGTGCGGACTTTAGAGTCAACTTTACTGTAGCATTTTGGACTTCCAGTCGTTAGCAACTGTAGCACTTTTGACTTGGGTGGTCGTCTTTCACTGTAGCGACGCAGACTTCTTGTGCAGTTGGTAGAACAGTGGATCGTCTTCTCCATTTGTAGCTCATTTCAGGCTAGGGTTTCTGTGAGAGAAAACTCTGAGATAAACTCCTGTAAATCGTGCTCCCGATTATAGTGAAGCTATTTTGCCTCTCCGTAGATGTAGGGATTATTCCTGAACCACATAAATCCTTGTGTTCTCGTTGTTGTTGTTTTTCCCCTTTTACACTTCTTTGAATCGTTGTTTTATCGCTGCGACTCCCGACGTTTCCGCATCAATACATGCTCATCAGGCCGCTTTGCTTCCTGGTTCTTCTTCGGCGACTATTGCTCGTACCGGTGGACCCATTGTTTGTGTCACTCGTCGCTCACCTGCTTGAATGTTTGATTCAGGTGTTTCCGATCATCTCACTGGTGATGCAGGTATGTTATCTACGTACCAACGGTATACTGGCCTCACAGCCATTACTGTTGTTGATGGATCCATTGTCCCTATTGTGGGGATTTGGCACCTGCTCCTTGAATTTTTGTATCTGTCTGCCTTCTGTAGCACATGTTCCTCAAAGTCCTTTTAATCTACTCTCCCATCAGTAAACTCACAAAGGACTTCGACTGTAATGTTATTTTTACACCATCTGATATTGTGTTTCAGGAGCGATCGACGAATCAAGAACTTGGTAGAGGTCATCTTCATGACGGGGTGTACATGTTCGATAGCCCAACATCCGTAACTTGCTTGACACTCTCTGCCCGTGCATTGGATCTTCATTCTCGATTAGGACATCCACCTGCCTCCACCGTTCATCAGCTTTATCCTCAGTTAAGTCCGCGGTTTTCTTTTCATTGCGAGTCCTGTGTAAGTTTGCGAAACATCATCGCATATCTTATATTCCTCATGTGGTAACAAGGGCCTCCAAACCCTTTGATTTAGTCCATTCAGATGTAAGGGGTCCCTGGGCGGTCCCGAGTCAGTTTAGGGTATCGATATTATGTATCCTTTATTGATGACTTTTCACGCATGACATGGCTTTACCTTCTTCGTGATCATTCTGAGGTGTTGATTATTTTTCAGACTTTTTATCATGAAATTCATACTCAGTTCTTCACCTCTATGAAATGTCTCTGCTCGGACAATGGACGGGAATATTTATCCACATCCTTTCAACAGTTTCTCAAGGATAACGGCATCATTCATCAGACATCCTACCCCGATACACCTCAACGGAATGGAGTGATCGAGTGTAAACATCATCATATTCTGGAGACTGCTCGTGTCATCTTATTTCACATGTAGGTGTCTCTTCATTTTTTGGGGGATGTTATCATTTCTGCTACTTACCTCATCAATCACCTTCCTTCTTCTATCCTTCAGGGGGAGACTCTTTTTCGGGCTCTGTTCTCCTCTCTCCCTCCTCACCCGCTTCCACTCCGTGTGTTAGAGTGTCTTTGTTATGTACGTGACACTCGTCCAAACCTCTCAAAATTGTCTCCAAAATCCTTATGTTGCATCTTTCTCGGATATTCCTATACTCGGCACGGATATCGATGTTTCTCTCCATACTTGCGATGTTATATCATCTTTGTTGATGTATCGTTCGTTGATAGCTCTCATTTCTCTCCTCCCTCTTCTCACTCAGACAGCGCTATCGATAATTGTCTTTCTTACACCATCCACCCACCTCTGCCTCAGGTGTCCCGCTCTGTTGATCACTGTTTTGGCACCGTCTACTCCCGTCGGCCATCGAATGTGTCCCCCGTCCAGGCCGAGAACACCATCTCCCCAACTTCGTCCGACGCTCATGCTCCAACAATAGACGACTTGCCCAATGCATTACGAAAAGGTACCCATTCTTGTCAGAATACTCCTCTTTTCACATCTTCATACAGAGGTATTTTTGCTCTGGAGGCGATATCTATTTCTCGCACGGTTGGTGAAGTCAAATCTCACACCGGGTGGCTTCAAACAATGCGCGATGAATTGCAGGCTCTCAACGACAATCATGTCTGGGATTTGATCCCTCTTCCGGCGGGAAAACAAGTGGTTCGCAGCAAATGGATTTATACGGTACGCCTAAATGCAGATGGCACTTTTCATCGCCTCAAAGTCGGACTTATGGCAAAAGGTTTTGCCGAAACTTATGGTGTCGATTATTTTGATACATTCTCTCCGATTGCAAAGATGGCATCTGTTCGATTATTCATCTCTCTTGTCGATGCTCATCATTGGCCTCTTCTCAACTGAATGTCAAGAATGTCTTTCACATGGTTTTCTTGAAGAAGAGGTAAATCTGCAACAACTTCCTGACTTTCTTGCCTCAGGAGCCGATTCTCATGTCTGTCAGCTTCGTCGCTCTCTTTATGGACTCAAGCAGTCTCCTCATGCATGGTTTGGAAGATTATGCACAGTCATCACTACATTTGGTCTATCTCAGAGTATGAAGGACCACGCTATTTTCTATCGCACGATGTCTTCCGGCTACATCCTACTAGTTGTTTATGTTGATGATATCATTATCACTAAGAGGGACTCAAATGTCATTGCCCATCTAAAGGTGTATCTTCAACAACAATTACGAACCAAAGATTTGGGGCCTCTGACATACTTTATTGGCATAGAAGTCTCGTGTTCTCTGAACACCATCTTTCTTTCTCAACGGAAGTATGCTTTGGATATCTTGCAGGATGTTGATTTGTCTCAGACAACTGTCGTTGACTCTCCTCTTGAACCCGGGGAACGGTCTATATATGAAAGCACGGACCCATATTCTCATTCAGAGAAATATCGTCATCTTGTGAGCAAACTCAATTATCTTACCATGACTTGTATGGATATTATCTGCATTGTCAGCAAAGTTAGTCAATTCATGGAACATCTGACGAAGTCTCCATGCTGATTATGTTGGTTGTTTAGCTACCCGAAAGTTTACTTCTAGGTTTTCCGTGTTCCTAGCAGGAAACCTTATCTCTTGGCAAAGCAAGAAACATATCGTCGTCTCCAGATCCAGTGTTGAATCTGAATATCGTGCGATGGTCACCGTCACTACTGAGATTCTTTAGCTTCATCATCTTCTCCAAGAGATTGGTTTCCCGCCACAAACGTCTGCTCGTGTTTGGTGTGATAATCAGGCAGCCACGAAGATTGCTTCCAATCCAGTCTTCCATGAACGCACGAAGCATATCGAGGTGGACTGACGCTTTCTTCGTCATCACCCCGAGCAACACCATGTCAGTTTCAGCTACATTCCTACAACAGATTCGTTAGCCGACATCTTCACCAAAGGTATCCCAGAAGCTCGACTGGACTCTTTCTGCACCAAGCTGAGCATTCACAGCATCAACGACCCGGCTTGAGAGGGAGTGTGCGAGTCTTGTTTTTCTTTGGCGTGTGCTTTCTTTTTTGTGGGACTTTTCTTCAAAGCTATACCTGTTCTAGGTTGAGGGGGAGTGTTAAACCCGATTAATTGTATTTTCGGGTTAAGTGTCTTTCCGAGTCCCACATCGGATTCTTCCGGCTTGTAATTTGTCCTCTCTATCTATAAAAGAATGTCATCACCTCTTATTGAGGTAGGGACTTGCACATTCCTACAAATTGACATATGTACAGTTTTTTTTTGGGGGGGGCTTTTTTTCCCTGCAAAATGAATTTCCACAGCCCAAGTCCATCACCTCGCAGACAAAAACAATCATGATTATTTGAAGGGTCAAAATTTCACGTATGAAGCAACATAATGTAGCTCACATAAATTGTACTCCTCAACTCATGACATCTACAACAATGTTTGGCTGGTGAAACATATTAACAATTTCATTTATATGTTAATGAAACTACGCCAACAAGGAAGAAGTTTAATAGATGAATGAAATTAAGGGAAAAAAAACATAGATTGTGCGGATAGAAAAATATATTTACTTTATTTTTTTCCTCTTTCTCACATGACAGCAGGGCCTTGAATGCATGACGATAAGGTCCATCATCACAACCAGGAAATGCCGTTTTCAGCAGTGCAAATATAGATCTGACAACCTGAGTTAAAACAATGCCTCCTCGGTATAATTAATGCATGCTTAGTTTGCATAACAAAAATTATAATTATGAAAAAATATAAACTAGGAAAATTAATGGCACAAGACATATGATAAATAGCCCATCAAGCCAGGAAAAAGTAAAGTCAACACAAATCAACGAGCAGAATATTTAAGAGCTGTCAAGGCAAGCTTATATCATATTCTCACTGTCAGTTTGCAGGAATTCTTCTACCTGTCCTGATAGTTCCCAGGTGATCATATTAGAACAACAAAATTTTCCCTTAATCTTATCTACAAAACATGGAGTTTTCCACAGGAACAGATGATTACATTATCCAAAAAAAAACATTTTTCCCACTGATAACTTCCACACATCCCCAAAAGGCCACTACATGACAGAAATCTCCAACTTCCATATTTTCACATCATGCAAGTGCTCTAAGAATGTTTATGATGGAATCCTTCCATATTCATGTAAGGAAATATTAGGAATGCGTCAAAGCACATTCCACATGAATCCAGGTATTTACGGTGAGTAACATAAGATCTATCATGCAACAAGAATGACAAAACAGTAGAAACCTTTTTCCTATAGAAAGCCACCCCATGAATGTTAAATGGTATTTTCCTTTCACGAAAAGCTGTCTGAAACATTTTCCCAGATACCTGTGACACAGGATGAGGCCACATATCAGCATAGTCTATAGATAGTTATACGTTAGGAACAAAGAAGAACTAAAATCAGATCAATTCATGTTGACCTGCCTCCGATAAAGAACTGCAATCCTGCCAAAAGAGAAATTAGCAGCTGATCCACTTGAAGTAGCTTCAAGTATCTTATCGATAACAAAAGCACATTGTGCAGCTTCATTACAGCATTCTTTGACAGTTATCTAAATATATCATCTAAAAAAATAAGAGAACGCCAGCAAAAGTCTAGCATTCTGGCATTAAAAAGCAAATGAAGAAAAATACCTTAGATCCAGATGAATTATCAGTCTGAACATTCTTTAACTGACATCGATTAATATTATATTGTATGAGATAGGAGGCAGCCTCAACAATACACCTTGTAGACCGGTAATTTTTATCTAGCCTAATCTGTGTTGCAAATAAATCCAAAAAAAAACAGAATATGCAAATATATAGTGAGTAGAATGGGGTTAACTTCAGTTTACTATGCCACAGCCTAACCACCTTCAACGACTATTTACAATTCAACCTAGAGCAAAACCAAAACCCTGACATAATATCGGTGCAAATCAAGTCAAAATCGTTTTTCATTATGAATATTTACATTCATAATAATCAACAAAACATTGGCTGGTTTTTTAAGATACCCCCCCCCCCCACACACACACACACCCACTCCACTCATTGACTGTACATCATTCTACCACATGGGGAAAACAAAGATAAATTATTCCCTGCATCAGCCTATAATCCATGCATCGACAGTATACATAGGTGAATCATAAATAAATGTGCATTTATGTGAATGTGCATGTCTATTCAAAATGCACTGGGTGAATATCAAACAAAACATGAATCAAAGCCCATATAGGGTAGCCATTAAACTGGTGTAAACAGCAATCCCTCTCCAACTTAAATGGGTTTCATATCTAAAATTGTTAATTCACCCAATTGACCATAAGCATGGCCACCCTTGCCTAAATGGATAAGCTACTACAGATATTTATTCCAAGTAGTGAATAAGATCAGATTCATCTTTCGTTATGGTAAAAAATACCAGAAATTAAAAGGCAAGGATAAGGCAAACCTCTTTGTGGTTCGGGAAATCTTTTCGAAATGAATCAAATCCAGAAACATCAGCTCCATTGAAACCGAAAATTGACTACAATGAAAAATGCAGAATAGTGACAGTTAAGCTTCAAAGGTGAGATCAACAACGAATGTCAGGAGAACAAAAAATGGAAACTTTTACACAGATACTGGAGGATTCATGCGACCATGTTCCTTGAACTTTATGAAATCACCAGAATCCTTAAAGAGCATAACCCAAGATGTTTCCCCACTTCAAAACTCTAACCTATCCCTTCTCTAACGTGAAACCAGCTGAATTTTCAACCAAATCCTTTGTTTCAGAAATATAAAAGATTTTGAACCTCGCAATAAATCTCTAAAACCTAATGATGGAAACTGAACCCTACCATAAACCAAAAAGCACATTAGTTTTTCTTCTCGATTCCTTTTTTTTTTTGTCCACTCTCACAATCATCCCTTCCACCCTTACCGTGTGCGGTTTTCACCAGGTACGACCCTCTTCGCCGTCACCCTCCCACTCTCATAATCCCCCCCCCCCACTCCCGTGATTTCTGTGATAGTCGTTCTTCCTTCTCTCTCTTTGTAGTCTCATAATCCCCCCCACCTCCATGATTTTTGTCAGCCGTTCTTCCTTCTCTCTCTCTCTTTGTAGTCTCTCCTCTCCTTGATCCCCTCCATCCTTCTCCAGCGCAATCACAGAGCACCATCTTAATCCTTTTAGATTTTTTTTTTTTTTTTTTGCATTAAAATACTGATTTTTGGAGTCCCGTGTTAATGTCAGCAATCCCAGCACCTGGTGATACATCAAAAATCACACAAGCTTGAAGTACTAAGCCTGCCACTCAAACAACTCTTAGACTTCAGAATTTTGAATTATTTCACATAACTAGTGAAGTGCCAGCTGAAGGGAGTTGTTTGATATGTTGGCATAATTGGTGAGTACGGATTTGGTTGTTCAGAAACATTAAAGTCGTGATTGGTTCACAGAAAGTGTATGAAAAATGAGAATGAGAAATCAGAGGGAATTGAAAAGTGTTAGGCATGTGGGCCGTCCGTGAATGTTTAGTGAGTAAGGGGCAGTTGTTACCATGTGGGGGTAGTGTTGTCATTTACTTTGTATTAACTGAGGTTGTTAGGTGGTAGTTGTGGCTATTAAATGAAGGGGTCCGGCAGGGAGGAAGACACGGTTGAATTTGGGGACTTCTGCTTGGAAGCAGTAGGGAGGGACCAGCCTTGGGAGGCTCGGCTTGGTCTTCCTTGAGTTTCTTCTTCTTCTTCTTCTATGTCTTCTCCTATGAGTTTCGTCTACTGCAACTACCGATTCAGTGATGACCAATGCAGTGATTCAGAGGGTTTTCTTCTCTTTTCTCTCTCTCGCGTCTAGAGTCCTCACAAAAAGAAAAAGGAAGACTCAAATATTGTTAGGTAATATGAAATGCAACCAAGATTAACAGGTTAATTAATATACTAAATTATATATATCGATTGATTAAACATTGTATCATTATCAGTAAAATGATTGATTATATAAAAGGCAAATTGACAATACTGTAAATGTTATGAAGATAATTTTGTCTCAAAATTATATGTTCCATAGAAAGTTCGGTCATTTTGTGTGTCCAGGCTTTTTCGCTTGTTTAAGGAAACATAGTCATTCCCTTTTCCTTTGGAACGTCATATGATAACCACAAAACACATATAAAGTTGTTTTACCTCAGACTCGTTTTCCAAAGTCATCTTTTCATTATATCATGGCCACAAGGTAGATGAGATTCTCTACCATTTTAAAGTATTTTTTAGTAAACTATTAGCTTTGTCATCAACTACTGTGTATTTTGTGTGAACCTTCATTGATTCCAAACGTGAATAACAGGCAGCATTGGCAGCCCCCTACCCAGAGAGACAAATATTAGGTCAGTTATTATATAACAAACTTGTCATCAACCTTATCACTGTTTACTGCCATGCTTCCAAATTGAAATAATCAAATTGCTCGTGTAAATGACTATTATACAGTCACTCAAATACCATGATTCCAAAAGTACCCAAAACAACCCTTTGCGATCACACAAAGAGCAGCATACTCTGAAATAACTAAAGTAAATCCACCCAAGACATTCTTGGGCCTTACAATGTGGCAATAAAGATGGCATGACAAAATATGGATTTATAAAAAATAAATTAACAGAGTGTTAATGCAACAAATAAGACCGAATATTATAATCCTAGACAAAGCAAGCAATTAAGGCACAATAACAATAGATGACAGAAAGGACCTGATCCTCGTCACCAACAATAGTTATCCGATGATGAGAAGAAAGCAGTCGGAGAAGAGTGTATTGCATAGAACTTGTATCTTGGAATTCATCTATTACAATGGCTTTCCAGGACTCCTGGCACTCCTTCAACACTGAAAATTTAACTGAATGGACTGAAGATCAACACTTTCAATTATATGCAAAAAGTTGCATAAATCAATCAGAAATGTAAACCTTCAGGAAAATCAGACAACAGTTTCACTGAAAAACTGATCAGGTCATGGTAATCCAGAGCATTGCATGACTTTAGTATATCATCATAATTCCTCAAAATTGCTGCCTGAATCATAAAAAAAAAATCGCAATAAAGGAGAGGTAGGCGTAAGAAAATAAGGCTATTCCAACAACTTACTCCGGTTGCATCACCCATTTTAAGGCAATCTTCAGGACTCCTTCCAGAAGCTTTAGCCTTGAATGAAGTACATCAAATAAGAATAAACAAGCTCACGCCATCAGTTTAGTAGCAAAACATGCAACTGATATCACTTTGAGCAGTTTCTGTGTACTTCAATATTTTTTTTATATGGGCTAAATTTTGGTCATATCATAGAGTTTTTATTAACAAGGATAAGTTCTTAAACATGCAACTGATTAAGTTCTTGCAGCAAATATGTTTCAGCTCACAAGCCAAAAAGGTCTAAATCTACCAGTCAGTACTCCAACACCAAATCTTGGAATCAATTTTGTGATGGATGTGTTAGTAAGGTACGTACACTAACACATCCATTCTCATGTCAATGTTATACTGTTCCAGCTTCCAAGGATAAAGAAAATTCACTAACACATCCATTCTCATGTCAATGTTATACTGTTCCAGCTTCCGAGGATAAAGAAAATTTTATTGCAATGCAGCTGCCCCCCCCCCCACACACACACACACATGGAGCTCATCACTTTTGGAGATAAACAAACAATAAACATGCAAAATGATGTCCTAAGGATTCAAAAAATAGTTATTCATATTGTATAGTAAGGTACGTACACTAACACATTCATTCTCATGTCAATGTTATACTGTTCCAGCTTCCAAGGATAAAGAAAATTTTATTGCAATGCAGCTGCCCCCCCCCCCACACACACACACACACGGAGCTCATCACTTTTGGAGATAAACAAACAAGAAACATGCAAAATGATGCCCTAAGGATTCAAAAAATAGTTATTCATATTGTATAGTAAGGTACGTACACTAACACATCCATTCTCATGTCAATGTTATACTGTTCCAGCTTCCAAGGATAAAGAAAATTTTATTGCAATGCAGCTGCCCCCCCCCCCCCACACACACACGGAGCTCATCACTTTTGGAGATAAACAAACAATAAACATGCAAAATGATGTCCTAAGGATTCAAAAAATAGTTATTCATATTGCATAGTAAGGTACGTACACTAACACATCCATTCTCATGTCAATGTTATACTGTTCCAGCTTCCAAGGATAAAGAAAATTTTATTGCAATGCAGCTGCCCCCCCCCCCACACACACCCTTTTGAATTTAACAGATTAGAAAAGGAAGAAAAGCTCTTAAAGAGCCATAACACCTATAAAGGCTACATGAATATTGGTTTCACAATTTCATTAAACCAGTGTTTTCATGTAATGTATGAAAATGGAAGAGAGAGAGAGAAGAAAATTTTAAAAAATCAAAAAGAAATTTCAATTTTAACTTTATAAAAACTATAAGATGTGAAACTAAAATTACTGACCTGAGCCACAAGCTTCTGCCACCTCTTTGACTTGTCCTTAAAAAAATGCGGAGACTTGGCATTGTCAACAGGATTATAAGTATCACAATTCTGCCCGCCTTTTGCATTTTCCACTAACCTCAAAGCCTCACACACTGCCCTTTTCTGTTGCTTATTACTGTTGGAACCCATTGAAGTGTAAATGGGTGAGTCCCACATCGGACTTACCCGTCTTGTTTATTTGTTTCCTAATCTATAAAAGGATGTCCTCACCTCACATTGAGGTAAGGGGAATTCACCCACTACATGGTATCAGAGGGATTTTTATCCCGAACCCTCCCTCCCTTGCGGATTCCCGGCGTTCTCCCGGCCCCGCCTCTCTCACTCCTGCCCTAAGCCTCTCCCGGCAGACCCTCCCTCCCCCGGCAGGCCCTCCCTCTCCCGGCAGGCCCTCCCTCTCCCGGCCGGCCCTCCCTCCCCGACGGGCCCTCCCTCCCCCGGCAGGCCCTCCCTCTCCCGGCAGGCCCTCCCTCCCCCGGCAGGCCCTCCCTCTCCCGGCCGGCCCTCCCTCCCAGCAGGCCCTCCCTCTCCCGGCCGGCCCTCCCTCCCCGACGGCCCTCCCTCGCCCTCGCCCGACGGCCCCCTCTCTCCCCGATGCGGCCCGCGCCGGTTCCTCCCTGCGGACTTCCTCCCCGACGGCGCTCCCTCCCCGCGGCTCCCCGCGGCTTCAGCCGCCATCGCCCCGGCGCCCCGCCCAGGCGCCCCTTCTCCGGCGCTCCCCTCCCGGAGGCCCTCTCATCCCGGCGGCCCTCATCCCGGCGGCCCTCATCCCGGCGTCCCCGGCTCGCCCCGACGGCGCGGCTCCCGACTCCCGCTGCTCCCGGCGCCTCCCGCGGCTCCAGCGCTTCCGGCGCCTCCCGCTGCTCCAGCGCCTCCCGGCGCCTCCCGCTTCTTCCCGCGCCGACTCCTCCTCCGGCGGCCCTCCTCCTGCAACCGCCCTCCGCAGCAGCTCCCTTCCCGGCAGCGGCTCCCGCCCGGTCCGGCGCTCCCCAGCCCGTCTACCAGCAGCTGCCCTGCGGCCTTCCTGCGCCGTCGGCCAAGCTCCCTGCGTTCATGGCGGGCGTGTCCGCCCGCGGCCCTCCGGCATCACCTCCGGACGCCAGCATTCCGGCCCGGCCGCACCCTCCCTTCCATTGGCGGCCTTCCCGCGCACCTATGCACTCAGCCGAGCGGCTCTCCCATCCTCCCTCATCGGCTCTACCGCGCAGCGGTCCTCCTTCATCCAGTACCCGTTACAGGACCACACTCTCGCCGGCGGAGCTTGCTTTGGTAAAAACTTATCGTGCGACTGCGCCACCATCTTCTTCTCTAGCTCCACTTGCTCAGACTGGCGACTCCACCGCCTGTGTTTCGCATCGCCAGACAGCTTGGATGTTTGACTCTGGTGCGTCAGAACATCTCACCGGGGACTCTGGTATGTTCACTACCTATCATCCGTACACCGGTGCCTCTACCATTACTGTTGCTAATGGCTCAACAATCCCTATTACCGGCTTTGGCACATGTTCCTTGACCCCGTCTCTTCCCTTGACGTCGGTCGCTCATGTTCCTCAGAGCCCCTTTAATCTTATCTCTATCAGCAAACTCACCACCGAATTAAATTGTGTTGCTATTTTTAGCTCCTCTGGTGTTGTTTTTCAGGAGCGGAAGACGAATCGGGAAATTGGTCGAGGTTATCTTCGGGATGGGGTTTACCTGTTTGATACCCCATCATCCCTTGCTTGCTCATCCACCTCAGCTCGAGCCCTTGACCTCCATTACCGCCTTGGTCATCCACCGTCTTCCACCCTCCATAAACTTTGCCCCCAATTCGGTTCTCACCTCTCCTTCCATTGTGAATCCTGCAAGTTTGCCAAACATCATCGGACGACGTATGCTCCTCGCCCGGAACCACGGGCCGCGACTCCGTTCGCTCTTGTTCATTCCGATGTATGGGGTCCTTGCCGGGTTCCTAGCCAGTCAGGGTACCGTTATTATATCACCTTTATCGATGATTACTCCCGCATGACCTGGCTTTATCTTCTTCGAGATCGAACGGAGGTTCTCTCAACCTTTCAGACATTTTTTCAGGAAATCCAGACACAGTTTTCTCTCCCTGTGAAATGTCTCCGATCTGACAATGGGCGAGAATACTTATCCACTCATTTTCAGCAGTTTATGAGGGCCCACGGCATCATCCATCAGACCTCCTGTCCTGATACTCCTCAGCAAAATGGGGTGGCCGAGCGGAAACACAGACATATCTTGGAGACCGCTCGTGCCCTCCTCTTCCACCGCCAGGTCCCTCTTCTTTTCTGGGGGGATGCCATCCTCACTGCTACTTACCTTCTCAATCGTCTTCCCTCCTCCATCCTTCAGGGGGAGACTCCTTTTCATACCCTGTTTCCCTCTCTCCCTCCTCACTCCCTTCCACTCCGTATCTTCGGCTGTCTCTGTTATGTCCGGGACACTCGCCCAAATCTCTCCAAACTATCCCCCAAATCCCTTCGCTGTATTTTTCTCGGGTATTCCCGCACTCAGCGCGGGTACCGATGCTTCTCTCCAGACCTCCGCCGGTATATCACCTCTGCCGACGTTTCATTTGTCGAGAGCTCTCCTTTCACTCTCCCCTCTCCTTCTCCTGACACTACCATCGATGACTGCCTTCCGCTCATGGTTCACCCGCCTCTGGTGTCTCCTCCGACCGGTCATCTCTTTGGACAGACCTACTCTCGTCGTCCTTCCACTGTACCTCCCGTCTCGGCCGAGGAAACCATTGTTCCCGCTTCGCCTGATGTTCCTGACACAACTCCCGAGGATGTGCCGATTGCACTCCGGAAAGGTACTCGCTCGTGTCAGAATACTCCTCTCTTTGTATCTTCTTACAGGGGCTTGTCAGCTCTGGAGACCGTGTCGCTTCCTCGAACGGTCGGTGAGGCCAAATCTCACCCCGGGTGGCTAGCCGCAATGAGAGATGAATTGCAGGCTCTGGATGCCAACCATACTTGGGATCTTGTTCCCCTTCCGGCAAACAAACAGGCGGTCGGCTGCAAATGGATCTTCACGATCCGTCTCAATCCCGATGGCTCTCTCTGCCGCCTCAAAGCCCGGCTTGTCGCCAAGGGATTTGCTCAGACGTATGGCGTCGACTACTTTGAGACCTTCTCTCCCGTCGCCAAGATGGCCTCGGTCCGCCTCTTCATCTCTCTGGCTGCTCATCATCACTGGCCCCTTCATCAACTCGACGTTAAGAATGCTTTTCTCCATGGCTTTCTTGACGAGGAGGTCTACCTGCAGCAGCCCCCTGGTTTCTCTGCCTCTGGTGCCGCCTCCCATGTCTGCCGTCTCCGTCGCTCCCTCTACGGCCTCAAACAGTCTCCTCGCGCCTGGTTTGGCCGCTTCAGCACTGTCGTCACCGCCTTTGGCCTCTCTCGGAGTATGAAGGATCACACCGTCTTCTTCCGTACGACGGCACACGGCTGTATCTTGCTTGTCGTTTATGTTGATGACATCATCATCACAGGGAGCGACTCCAGAGGCATCGCCAGCCTCAAGACGCATCTGCACCATCACTTTCACACCAAGGATCTTGGACCCCTCACGTACTTTCTTGGCATCGAGGTCTCCCGAACTGCGGACGCTATCTCTCTCTGCCAGCGCAAGTATGCTCTTGATCTATTGCAGGATGCCGGGTTGAGCACCGCCACCACAGTTGACACTCCCCTTGAGCCTGGGGAACGTTCCCTTCATTCCGACTCGGAACTCTTTTCTCATCCTGAGAGCTATCGGCGCTTGGTCGGTAAACTCAACTACCTCACCATGACGCGTCCCGACATTGCATGTGCCGTTGGCAAAGTCAGCCAGTTCATGGAGCATCCCACCTGCTCTCAGTGGGATGCTGTCCTCCGCATTGCCAAGTACATCAAGAAAGATCCTGCCCGCGGCCTTCGGTACTCACATCATGATCACATGGATGTTGAGGCTTTTTGTGATGCGGACTATGCCAGTTGCCTCGCTACCCGCAAGTCTACTTCGGGATTCGCCGTATTCTTCGCCGGTAATCTCATCTCTTGGCGCAGCAAGAAGCAGACTGTGGTCTCCCGTTCTAGTGCCGAGGCAGAGTATCGCGCCATGGCCACTGTCACTACTGAGATCCTCTGGCTTCGTCATCTTCTCCAGGAGCTCGGTTTCCCGGCATCGACTCCTGCTCATATCTGGTGTGACAATCAGGCCGCTACGAAGATTGCCTCGAATCCCGTCTTTCATGAACGGACGAAGCATATCGAGGTGGATTGTCACTTTCTCCGCCACCATCTGGAGCAGCACCATATCGGTTTCGGCCATATCCCGACGGCCGATCAGCTTGCCGATCTCTTCACCAAAGGTCTTCCCGGAGCTCGTCTTGAGTCTCTCACTTCCAGGCTGGGTATTCAGAGCCTCCCGGGCCCAGCTTGAGGGGGAGTTTGAGATTGTCCTGTTATTCTTTTTGTGTGGGACTCTATCCAATCTGGGCATGTCCAGCTTGAGGGGGAGTGTTGGAACCCATTGAAGTGTAAATGGGTGAGTCCCACATCGGACTTACCCGTCTTGTTTATTTGTTTCCTAATCTATAAAAGGATGTCCTCACCTCACATTGAGGTAAGGGGAATTCACCCACTACAATTACCATATATCAAGAAATCTGATGTGCGATCTAACCTAGAAGTTGCAGCTTAGCTCATAATATGTATGAATATATGTATGTATGCATGTACTTAAAACATAAAATATATGTATGAACATAAGCATGTATGTATACATTCATTGATTGAAGTATAAATGTAAGTATGGATGCATGCATTTGAATGCATGCATAGATGTATGTGAAAAAATAAACAGAAGAAATTAAGAAAAATTTAAGACCACCAGATATCGTGCAAAAATAAGTCAGTTCATACAAATATATAAGGCATATAATATTCCAGTAGTATGAGAGGTACAGGGACATTAATAATTCTAAAACTACATGTTCCCCAGTTTCCTTTTATGTTAACAAATATACTAGGATAAACATTTAAGAGAAGAGCATTACCGATAGGATGGTGCAGGGGCATTAAGAATTATAAAACAAAATGCTCTCCTGGTTTCCTTACGTCGGAGCGTATATTAGAAAAATCAAAACATACCTAAATTTTAAAACACAACGGAAAAAATAAAGGAGCAGACCGTTGATTATTTAATAATGCATAATAGTTAAATTCTGCACACATTTTGAAACTCTTAAGCTGGACTTGTTAGAATCGCTACAAATCTGGCTTTTGCACCAAAATAAACTTTATATCAGAAGAAAAGACTGCATTTTTCTCTTCCACCAGACCAACCTATGATTCAATTGACAAGGCATAACAGCAATACAAATTTTGAGCAAAGACGTTTTGAAGAAAATTCTCATCATGGTGAAAGTGGAACTTGTAGTAAGATGAAATCATTCAGGATGAAAATCCAAATAACTGCATCATCTTTACCACACACCAATATTGCCAAAGACGTAAAGTTGAGCTTCACAAAATACAAGGAGATACCCAGGAGATATCAACAAATCTGGTATTTCTGGTAAGCCTCAGCTTAGAGACCAAACATGTTATTTCATCAGTGACATGATCATGGAACAACTGGAAAATGGAAATGCATACAAAAAAAAGATATAGACAGTCTTAAGATAACCTTACTTCTCTGCATGTGAACGGCAAAGTTGCAAAGAAAATGAATGGAATGTTGCTGGCTTTACC